>CATIWR010141950.1:0-91623 GCA_949677035.1 Omphalea diandra
TATATATATATATATATATATATATGTATATATATATGAATAAATTTTGTTTCTATTATTGTGTAATTTGTTCAAATATATATAGAAAGTAAACAAAAAAAAAAGAATAAATTCTGCATTTAGAGTGAATAAATTTTGTACACTCTAAATGCAGAGTTTGTTCTTTTTTTTTTTACTTTATATATGTATTTGAACAAATTATGTTTCTATCATTATAGAATTTGTTCAAATATATACAAAAAATAAATAAAAAATGAATAAATTTTGTATTTAGAGTGAAAAAATTTTCTAGTCATATTTTAGATAAATAATTAATTGAAATAATATACAAAATATACTAGCAGATTAGATGGATGTAATGAAGTTATGAATCTGGTACCACATTGCAAACAACATTATATCACATAGTATAGTTTTACTAATAAACAAATCACAGATATTTGCCAAAAAAAATTAAAGGGTAGAATTTTATATTTTTCCCTTAATTTTAACAAATCTATATTTATGTTTAAATAAACATAAAAAAATTTAAAACTTAAACATTACTTAATATAAGTCACTAATTTTATCCATTCATAATTTATATTTTTATTATAAGTATATGCAAATAAATAACTTATGTTATAATATATTCTATAATATTTAAAATAATGATGTATATACATAAAATGAATTTATAGATCAAAAAATAAATATCAAACTTAAAAATTAAAATTTTAAATTTTAAATCGAATTAAAACTAAATCAATTGAATAAAAATACAAAACTGAGTAGGGCTAAATAATTAAATTAAATTAGATCAAATTTTTAATTCAATTTAATTCATTTTTATCCTGTTCGGGTATAATTCTTTTGATTTTTTAAAGACTAAATTTTTATATGGTCTAGATAATTTTTTACAAAATCGAACTGAACTAAATCATGCACATTCTAGATGGAGGAGCAAAAGAAATAAAAAATATATATATATATATAAGTGAAGAGTGCTATATGCCTCACCATATAACAAGACAAAAAAAGTGTTGAACCATATAAGACAGAAATTTAAAAAGTCTCGTATATCATTTAGTTAAAAGTTTTTAAAACAGCCAAAAATTTATTAATTTTTTAATACAATCCTACAATAAAAAATATATATTTGTTTTTAATTTAATTTATTTATACTTTTTTTATAAATATGAATGGATGAAATTTTGAAAAATATACTTTTAATCCTTTGAAGAGTGTATAATGGTGTTTGACACAATTCATTTGAAGAAGTGTGCATAAGTTAAAATGCACTAAAAAAATGATAGTGAAAGAGTGAAAAATAAGCAGGAAGAAATAAGAATTGATAATATTTTATAGGAATTATTTCAGTATATAATTTTAGGTTAGAAATTAGGAATTTTTTTTAGTTCTCTTAGTATTTTCATTATGGAATAAGCTTAATTGTGTCTCTTTTATGCTTTTATAAGAAATTTTTGAAAAATAAATTTAATTGCAGTTTTCAGCAGAGTTGCATGGGCTATTGCATATGTGTTGGACCATACGATGATACAAAGTTGACTAATCAGCATCACAGAATCATGACTACAGTTAAGTGCATGGGACAATACATGATCCATGCATTGGGACATGCAAATCGTTTAGGGCAGAACTGTTAAACGCAAAAGAAGCTTCCTTTTGAACAAGATGGAGACCTACTAGGAGGGATTCATTCTGGGCTAGCGAGAGGTAGATCTAGAGAGAGAACTATCATCTGCTCTAAATTTGTGAGAGAATTTGAAAGATTTTAGAAAGTTTTTCTTATGATTCATTATTTTAGGACTAGATTGTTCTTTGAGATTTTCTTCTTTTAATTTCAATGGGTTTCTTCACTTTTGTTTCTTCTTCTTCTTTTAGAATGAGTTAATTTTCTTATTCTAGGGATTAGAGTGAAAGCACAATAATTTTTCGTGATTACATAAGGTGATTTTTTTTTCAATAGTATTGGATTCTTGATTTAATGTATTTGAACTTGAATGACTTGAGTGTATGATGACCACATATATTCAAGGATTGATCATAGAGTGAAAGTGAAAGTCTAAGGTTAGTGATAATATATTAAACTAAAGAATTAATACCACGAGAGTATGATTAATCTCTTAAGATGTTTAAGGATATCCATAGAACCTAATGCATTATTATTGAGTTTTGTGACCACGAGAATAAACATAATCTCAATATTAATAGACTCAATTTTGCTTGAGAGAAATTATTGAATAAAGAAGAAATCCATCTTCTTAGATAATCTACTTACATGAGAAACGAATCTTTTATGTAATTATGAAGAGTGTTATGGTGTATCCCATATTCCCTAGAGATTAATTACATAAGTGTTTTCAGTTTCCAATTTATTTTAGACTTTTTTTTTTTTCAGATTTTAGATTAAATATTTTTTCATCATTCGATTGCTAGATAATAGAAAATTTTAATTCTTGGTATTTATGAAATTTAATCCTCATGGGAACGGTCTATACTCTTTATTACATTACTTGAAGCAATTTGTGCACTTACAAGAGTTATGCATGCAACAATATTCTAGATAATTACTTGACTACTCCTTTATTCGAGAATATATTGAAGTAAATAATATTTTAAACATATTAAAACAAGTGTATCCCTTAGTTTGTAGACTGGCATATTTTTAGTAAGACGAGTCAGTTGGAGGTTTCTCTTAAGATAGAACTAAAAGAAAATATTTTTGGATTTGGAGTAGATTACACCAATATAAATTAGGCTTTTTTTTCCAATATTGAGTAGGTTGGCCTAATTGCAAACATCACTATAGTTTAAATAGTTCGAATTAATTTTCAAATTCTAAAAATTAATAAGTAAAATTAAGAAAAACTCATACTCCCATAATCCTTCCGAAGTGATTTCATTTGCAAATTTTCATAATAACTTGAACTAATTACTTGAGTATTTTGATGTGAAACGTGTAATTAGTGATTCACAATATGAGAAAAAAATCACAGCAAATGAGATAGAGAAAATGATGAATTTTAGAATTGACACAATCAAGAGAGAGAGCCTTTAAGAAGCCAATCACTTTCAAAGGTCCAATCTTTGAAAAAAAGGTATTGAAACTAAGAAAGAATAAAATAGTTCCTTATATGGAGTTAGATAAGAGGAGAGCTAATTGGAGTAATAGTATTTAGCCTAAGAATCTAAAAAAATTTTAGGGTTAGAGCATGAAGTCTTCATGCATATAGATGATAAAACATTTAATAATATATTTTTTTTGTAGTAAAAATAACTATATACAATCAAGTTACTGACTATATACAAATCAAATTACTCTTAAAGGACTAAAAAAGAATTCATATCTAGAAAAAACCCTTAAAGGTCTATTATTAATCCAATAGCTTTTCTCAACCTGGATTGTGAAAAGCATACATTTGTGGGAATTGATGAATAGATCACCATGATTAGATTCACCACTAAGTCAAGTGTGTCCAACACTTTTGAAAGTGTCTATAAATTAAACAGAGCCACCGTGGTTGGTAATGTTCAAAATTTTTTAGATAAACTAGTAGCCAATACATTCATCAGAGAAGAGATTAATAAAAAAGTGTTAACTGATGGAGTATGTGGTAGACTCTTTGGAAAGAAAGTTTTGTGGTTATTCAACCTCAACATAGTTTTTCAAATAAAATTCTTTATTAGCTCTAATGAAACTACAAATCTATGACAAGTTATTTTTACAACTATACTTGTGAATTTTAGAAATATTATTGTAATATGGATATAGTTACTTAAAGTTATATGTCAAAATTTTTCTTTACTAAGTTACTAGAACCATATCTAGAAGTAGGACTTCAACCTTGCTTTGAATGAAGATAAAGTCATTGATGATTTTGGAGGAATGATATAGGCAGTAAGGTATGCCATAAGAAAGACATGCACTAAACTCTAAGTAAGGTGAGATGCAAAATATCTTTCTTATTTGAATAAGAGTTGTTGTTCTGTGATTGATTATATTCTTGAAAGATATGGTTGTCCATTAGGAAATGAGAAAAAATTTAGGATAGAATATTCATCTAAAAAAGATTTAAAGGATATATATATAAAAAAAAAAGGATATTAAAGAGAAATAGAGAGGATAGAAAAAGGTCTAGTACACTCATAAGGTATATTAGAAGAAGAACAAACCTTAGAGACAAAGATAGAATATATGCCTTCTAGAAAAAATATGGTAGAGAACTTAAGTGTCCTAAAGGCAAACCTTTGAGCATTTATTCATACTGCTAGATTTATGGTTCAAAAGATCACAAGGCTAATACTTGTTCCCATAATAATAGGCAGAAAAAAAAAATCTTTAAAGAATCTTCTTTAAAAATGAAAGTCTAATATATGAACCCATAAAAGAAGAAGAAATTTCTAATATAAACTCTCAAATAAATTCAATTTATGAAGTTGTTTGTAAATATGAAACTAACAAATGAAACTGATTTATGGACAAACTAGTTATTCATGATGAATCATGGTGAGGATATCATAAATGAAGAGTTAATCCTTTGGATAACTCTCTAATACACGAGGAATCACTCCATTGTAAAGATCCATCTAATAGCTATCTAGACTGGAAATTGCCTCAAATAGACATCAACAGTTTCTATAATAGGTCAAATTTTAATTTTAAATTAATTGTAGATATCTCCCATATTGAGTCAATGGCTCAGGTTTCTAGCATAGAACTAGAAATATTTGACGTACATTTAATCAACATACATAATTTAAGAGAATTTGTTAACAAGTCAAAAGGGTCGTACAAATTCATCCACATAGATTCCATACAGATAGAACTAATCCCGTTATTCAATCTTCCAACAAACTAATCCTGCTATTCAATCTTCCAGCAGATAGTCTTGTGATAATAGTTGCATTAGATAAAAGATGGAATCTCTTTCAAGATAAGTTGATATCAAGTATGCAAACTAACATGACACATGGCTTAGTTTGGTTTCAAGCCTATCTTGATTTCGTAATGTCATTGAGTGATAGGTGTTTGAAAAAATCATTAACTTTTAGGTTAAAATCTTTTAAAATGGATAAGATAAATTTTCATACCAAATACTTGGTGTATCACACTAAGATAGTGTTTAGGTAAAAAAGTACCACTAATTCTAAAGTAAGAAACATTTCTATAATAATGCAATTATTCAAAGAAGATTCAGATAACTCTAGACAATTTTACAAGAGAGAAATAAACCCTTAGAATTAACCTGGCCTTAAAGTTGGGTTTTGATAGAACCAATGGAATTTTTGCTACTTATATGATCTTTTTAGATTTCATAAGTAGGTATCAATTGATAGTTGTAATTTTTGCACATATATTTGGATATAATTTAGGAATATTTTCTTGTTTTCATAGTTTTTTTTATTTTTGGAATTAGTTTATTGTTTTTATTGTTTTATGTTTTTACAAGATTTTTCATACAAATCGTCAAATTCAAATTTTAAAATTATCTTAGTTTGCTTTTTAAAGGAGACACATAACCTATTCGAATAGAGAGACTTAGATAGAAAAAAAAAACTCAGTTTTGAGAGAAAAAAGTAGATCCAACCTCTACACTAAATTTTAAAAAAGATTTTTGTGAAGATTGAATAACTTTTCTCTTAGGGTTTTCATTGATTCTAGAATAGCAAGACTTTTTCTCTGAAAAATTTTTTTATTTCAAAATTAATGGATTCTATGTTTTTTTCTTCTTTTCCTTCTTCCATATTGAACTAATTTTCCAATTCTAAGGATTAGGTTGAAAGTCCAATACTTATTTCACGAATATATGAAATGACTTTGCTTCAATTCATAATGGGTGTCATGATTTAATGTGTTTGAGTTTAATTGATTTTGTATATATAAGGGTCACATATATGCAAAGTTTGAGACTTTAGGTGATAGCGTTAAAGTGGAAGTATAAAAATAGTCTTACATATTAAACTAGAAGATTGAGTTCATAAAAGTAGGCTTGACGTTTGGAGATATTAAAGGATTATTCATGGAACTTAATGCATTATTATTGGATTTTGTGACAATGAAAGTAGGCATAATTTTAGTAAGAATACACTCAATATTGCTTGAAAGAAAGTATTGAGAAATTTAGGAAAATTCATCTTCAAGTACAACTTAATCATAGTTAAAATAATACTCTTGTTATATTTGTGGAATCTAGAAATCATTTCTCATAAGAATTTCTTTTAATTTAATTTCAATATTATTTAATTATTCCTACAAGTTTCAGTTTTCGATTATTTTCTTTTTAATAATTTGATTGCTAGATAATAGAAAAATCAAAACTTTGTTAGTATTTGTGTGGATCTATTCTCGTGGGAATGAACTTTACTTATCATTATATTACATGAGTAATTTGTGCACTTGTAAGGGTTATATACACAAAAACAACATTACCTTACAATTAGAAAACTTATAAGAGATCTTCATGTCTCTAAATTCTTTAGGAGATCTAAATCCTCAATCAAAACTATACCAAAAGCACCCAAAGTTACAATTATGATGCTATCTAAAATGGTGGACCATTTCTTTGACCACTTTTAGGAAAACATTATCAACGAAAAAGTAATGGTATGTTTTCAATTTATATATAGACATGGATATTGTTTTATATTTTTTGTTTTTACTTTACTTATATTTATTGTAATTAGGCAATTTGAAACTTAAGTTTTCACTATTCTCATAATTCAACATGGTCATTGTTTTTTTTTTTTTTTGGGTAAAATTAAGTTAATATATGAATGGGTTGTTTTCTTTTTTTTTTATATATATTTTTTTATTTTTTATTTGCTTTGATTCTTCCAATTTGAAGTATGACTTATTTGCTTTTGAATTATGTGTACATGTGAATGCATGATGCCCCGATATACCATTAAAGCATGAGCATATAGATTATTAAAATTTTCTTAACAGCCCATGAATGAAGGAAAAAAAAACAATTATATCTTAGTGGTTAGTACTTTATTAGTTATCTAAATGAAAATTCTACATGAGATTGAGGTTTTTTACCCTTATGATTTTTATTTTTATTTTTTGTAATTGAAGAATTTATTTATCTTGACGTAAGAAAACTTAACGTGGAAAATAATTTATATCTCCTTATAGTGTTGTGGATATTGTATATAAAGTAAATGAGAATAATAATTGAACAAAATTTTCTTTTTTCTAAGTTTTTGGTTTCATTTTTCAAATGTATATATATAAATCTAGGTCTTTCATTGGAGGTAAAATGGTTCACTTATTAATAGATGTGGAAATCACATTGAAAATAGGTTTCATATTTCCTTTGGTTGTTCTTATATTGGCCTTTCTCTATGTAATTAAAGAGGCAAATTTTACTTTACTTAAAAAGACATTTGCCTTCCTATTAATCTATCCTATGCCACTGTAGTTGTTATCTATCCACTATGTATTTTAGCCTTTTTATGTATATATTTTCATACATGAACTAATAGCTTAGACTAGTTTAGGAAAATTAACATATATATATATATATATATATATATATATATATATATATATATATATATATATATATATATATACACACATTTACATAGAAATTCAAAAGCCTAATTCATAGACAAAAAGATTTAAGGTGTAAACAAGACCATTATGACTAGAATTTGTATCTTTCCCTAGCATTTAAAGGATAATTCATCATCTTAAGTGCCTTTGGGGGTAAGACATATCAACAAAATCATCCAGGGTCTAAACTCCCCTTCCCCTTTCTTTTCATTTATTTTTCTTTTTGTTTTGAAAAATTATTAGTCCTAATAGTCTATACAAACTACTCAACAGGTTGTACAAATCACTAGTTAGTCTATACATATAGCTTTGATTGTAACCAATAGTTTTTGCACCCTTATTCCTTGTTCATTTTCTTCTTAGTTTTATGGTTTTTTAGGGGTCCCTTACGAGCTATAACACTAGAATATAGGTAGGTATCTATGCACATGACCCATATTCTCCTAAAGACGAAGCAAAGATCAAGAAAGGGAAGTTATTTTAAATGTTTTTAGTGCCTTTAAGTTCTTTTTCTTCATTCTTATTTCTTATTCTTGTCTTTATGTGCTTATGTATATGATGTTAGGGATGTGATTAGGAGAGGGAATCCCATTCCTAAGGACCCTATGATCTGATTGATTTAATGCATGTTTGTGTTGATTTGTCATTTTTGTGAGTTCTTGTCTTCACCACCATAAAAAAGGAGGGGATAGCTCACTAGCTTTCCTACTTTCTCCTTCTCCATTATGTGGTGACTTTGAGTATGGTAAGGGAGAGTGCTCATTTCTCTTTGACCCTCTATTTTTGCTTGTTTTCTTGTTTAATAAATTATATACATTCATGACCTCATGTGATTTACATTCTTATTATTTTGATATCCTAGCTCTCTTAATATCTAAGGCTATCTCAAAGATGTTATTAGTCTTTTGGAGCAATTTGGAGGAGGATTTAATGATCTAAAAATCTAAATTGATGACTTGAACCTTGCCCAAAGCCTCAATATTTATCCTCCAAGTGCATTTTTATGACTTCTTTGCAATTTCTATTTAGGCTTCATTTATTATCTTTAATTGTATATGTTCATGTTTGATTTATCATGATGATTCGATTGTGGGCATATGAACTTTGGACATGGATGCATGTTAGGTTCCTTGACTTTCAGTAAGGTGTGTTTATTCTTGAATGCGATGGGAGACTTGTTATGATTGATGGCATCTTTAAATTCTAGTATAGTTTAGTTCCTTACTTTGATTTTGATGTGAAACTAACATGTTTATCTTCTTTTTTTGTAGGTTGAGGTGCATTTTATTCTTGCCTTGCATATTTATATGTTAATGATTATGCATGTTTTCTTTATTTGAAATCATGTTTATACCTCTTTCTCGTTATGAATGTTTGTAATGTTGTGATGCTATGATTGATTTGACATGCTAGATGAATGCTTTAGGATCATTAATTAGACTAATTAATAACAAGGCTAAAATTATAATTGTGAACCAAAGATACTTGAAGGTAAGATTCTTCAATCCAGGTGGTTTGGGGTGCTTAACCTCTTTTCCACGCCTTACTCATTAATCACAATAATTAATAACAAAGCTAAAATTATAATTATTAACTAATGATGCTCCAAGGTCAGATTCCTCAATCTAGGTGGTTTAGGGCATCTAACCTCTTTTTCATGCCATATCCAATTCTTAAACTCGATCTCTAATGGGGTAAAGACCGATCAGACCTTTTAGTTAACTAATTAGGCTCATAATTTGTCCTTGCTTAAAATTTTATCTTGACCAAAGTTGGGTAACGACTCTATGTTGACTAGGGATGATACCAAAATATTATCTTGCCTTAGTCTCTCGTTGACCACAAAACCACTAATAAGGGCTTCTACATTTCAAAAGACCTTTATAAGGATCCCTTGATGATTTTAAAATACATGTTATCACTTAGATTTGTACTAATGTATGACTCTCGTCCTCTTGATTACTTAATGATTGATAAAAGGTAGGAGTCATAAGCAAAATTTTGCTCTTTCGAGCATAACCCTAAAATCGAGGTGCTCACACCTAAATTGTGAGATCTTTAGTCAACTTAGTTGGGTCTTATTTGTACTGACTTATCATTATTTTATGGGCTCTAGTCCTATTCCCCTTGATGACTTATTAATTAACACTTTATTTAACCCTTTGGTCAATGGATCCATAATGTTATCTTTTGATTTCAAATAATCAATATTGATGACTCCAATTTAGAGTAGTTGCCTAATGATATTATGTTTACAACATATAAGTCTAGACTTACCATTATACATGTTACTCAGTGCTTTTTCAATTGGAAACTAACTATTACAGTGAATACAAATTAGTAGAGGATTTCCACGATACAACTGCACCTATTAGTGTGAAGACATATCCACTAGTAGATTTCTAGTCTTTTATATTAAAAATTTAGTTTGCATCACTATAACTTTCTAAGATAATTAGATATCCGGTATAATGTAATCCATACTCATCAGTATACCTTAGGTTCCTAAGTACTCTCACTATCATTTTTTAGTGATAAGTTCTTCGATTACTTGTGTATCAACTCAATTTACTTATTATATAAGTAATATTTGGTTTTGTACAACCTATTAAATATATGAGACTTCCTATCACTCTTGTATATTCCACTTAAGAAATGCTCCCTCTTCTATTTTTATATAGATGGAGACTCAATTCTAATAATGTTGTAGCCACACTATAATCATCTTTACTAAATTTCTCAAGATTTTTATCCACATAATGTGTTTGACTTAATATGAGTCTCTTCAATGTTCTTGAGATATTTATTCCTAATATCATATGCGCTAATCTTATGTCCTTTATGTCAAACTTAGAATTCAACAAGTTTTTGGTAGATTTGATCAACTTATCATTACTATTCTTGACATAAACACATTTGTCACATTTATTAATTTTAAGCCCATTTGCCAACATAGAATTATCAAATTTGTTATGCCACTACTTTAGTGCTTCCTTTAAGCCATAGAAAGACTTAACCAATATACAGTCTTTTTTTTATCATGGGATAAGGAAACCCTCATGTTATTCCATGTAAATTTCCTCATCCAAATTTTCATTTAGGAAAATGATTTCCACATCCATTTGATATACTTCAAGATTACACAATGATACTATTGGACTAGGTTAGTCAAACCTAAGTCAAAGCCTCTTTTGATCTTGACAATGAAAATTGATTGATACTAATGTTTTGTTTAAGTGTTATTTTTGCAGTGTATAAGTCAAATTTTTATTGAAAGTTAGATGAAAGTCAAAATCTCTAACTTTGAGTAAGACATCCAAATTCACGGTCAGGATCCTTTAATTCGTGACCACAACCCTACAATAAGGATAGATGAACTTAGGCTAGAGGAAATCGTGGAGGAAATCATGACAATGATCTAGCTAAGGGAAACTTGACTATCACATAAAGGAATTTGCAATGGTGTTCATGTCCTATGTCGCGACCACGAATTTCATAGTTGAAAGGAGGGAACAAAGTCTGCAACCACAGCTCGCTAAGTGTCTAAAGCAACCATTAGAATATCAAAATTCATGAGGGCAAAGCACCTATCGCAATCGCAACCAAAGAAAGTATTTTCTCCTCACTGAATAGAGGAATTCGCGGTCTCATTTGCGCCCAAGAAAGACATCAATCACAACCGTAATTTTTAGTTGAACAAATATATTTCTTTGAGCACTAATGGCACATCGATACGTGGACTAGCTGTTAAGCACATAACGAGATTCTCTGCCGCGATTTTGGGCTTTCCATTATAAATTGGAAAATCATGACCATGAAATGCTAGTCATGACCATGACTTCAGTCTGATAAGTATTTAACACAAAATCTGCCTAGCTTACCTTAGAGATTTAGGCATAGTTTATGAGTAACGTCTTTGTGATGGGTGTTGCCTATAAATCACCAAACAAATGTAAATGCAAGAGAATTTCATTAATTGTAACCAAACTCTTGTAAATTTGCTTCATTACTTCTTATTTTTGATTGTCTAGTCTTGATTGTTTGGTGTTAGCATTAAATACCTTTGTAGTTAGGTTGAGAGTTAGTCTAGCTTCTAAAACTCTTGTAAAGGTTGAAGTGTGAGCATGTCCAAAACACTTGAGTAATGTTTTGTGTGAGCCTAGAAACACAAAGTCTAAGGATTGTGTGTGAGCCATAAAACACATTGTACAAGTTTGGTATGAGTTTGGAAACACCATTTTGAGTTGAATAAAATTCCCAATTATGAAGAATTGGAGAGTGAACATAAGGTTTGTTAACACCCGAACCACTATAAATATCTTGTCTTTATTGCTTCTACTTCTTCTCAATTCTCTAAACACAACCTTTCCTCCAAATTTTTTAATTTCCCACTAATTCAACCCCCCTTCTTGGTGCACTAGAGCCAACAGTTGCAATTACAAGTATCATCTTAATAGAGTTTATCCTTTTTATAGGAGAATATGTATCAAAATAATTTAAAGCTTCCTTTTTGTCTATAATCTTTAATTACAAGTTTGGCTTTATTCTTATCAATTGAACCATCAACTTTTATCTTTCTCTTAAAAATCCACTTAAATCCTAATGGCTTACATCTAGGAGGAAGATCTACTAGTTTTCAAGTATGATTTTGCATGATGGAATCAACTTCATTCTTAATAGCCTCTTTCCGTAAATGACTTTTTAAAGAGTTTGCAACTTTTTTATAAGTTCTTGGTTCATCTTTTAGCATATGAGTCTAAAAAACTAGATTAAAATATTTTTTTTTGTCCTTGCTCTCTTATTGTTTTTGGCTCAATCTCAACAAGTTCAATGTCAACTCCAGGTTCTTTTTCCTGAACTTGATCTTTGGTATATCTTTGGTCCTAACTATCTTCACTTGTAGTCTTATGTGTTCATTTGTACGAATTTTCCCTTTCTTTCTATCTACATGGAAATACATAGTCAAAGAATGATTTCTTTCTTGATTCAATTATCATGTTCTTATGTATGTCTTGGTTTTTAGATTTGTGTACAAAAAATTGGTAAGCACTAATGTTATATGCATGTCCAATGAAGATGTAATCAACTAAATTTAGTCATATTCTCACCTTCTTTAGTATTGGAATAACCACTTTAGTATGACAATCCCACACAAAAATATTTGCAGGAAAGCTTTCTTCATTTCCATAACTCATGTGGGGTATTATTTGCTTTCTTTTGGGCTATCTTATATAAAAGGTAGTTTGCTGAGAAAACAACTTCCCCTACATGTTCTAAGTAACTCCTTTCTTTTAAGGTATGATTTTTCCTCTTAGCAACACCACTTGATTGAGGTAAATAAGATGTAATGACTTTCTGTATAACTCAATGTTGTGTACAACATTCTCTAAATGATTTTTCATACTGACCACAACGAAACTTCTTAACACTTACTATTTTTATTAAGTTGATTTTCAACTTTGTTCTAGAGTTCAAATTTCTCTATAGCTTTGTCCTTGATTTTAAGTAAATACACATAGCAATATTTGGTGATATCATTGACAAGGGTGATCAAATATTTACTTTCATCTCTTATTTGAGTGGACTTTAAATCACATACATCACTATGTATTAAATAAAAAGGTGTTGCATTTTTTCAACTATTTAAAAATGCGACCTTGTAAATTTTGTCTCAACATAAATTTTACATTTACGTTTGGAATCAACATAAAAATTAGGTATGTGATCTAAGTTAATTAACCTTTTTAAGGAATCATAATTAACATGACTTACTGTACCATGTCATATATTGGAAGATTCAAACAAGTAAGCAAAAGAACTACTTCCATTCATCCTTTTGATAATAGAAACATTGAAATTAAACAACCCATCAAGTATATAACCTTTTCCCATGTACATTCCACCCTTAAACAAAACAACTTTATTTGACTCAATCACTATATGGAATCCTTGATTATTAAGTAGTGAACCAAACACCAGGTTCTTATGATTTTTGGCACATACAAAATATTATTTAAAGTCAACTCTTACTATAAGTCATCTTTAGCATCACCTTGACTTCACTAAGGATCTCAAAAGTGGCAGAATTGCCTATGTATAGCTTTTCTCCAATTTTAAGGGTGAAGGTGGAGAACATCCCTAGGTTTGAGCACATATAAGTAGTGACATAAGAATGTATGCACCATTCCGTTAGGTTATAACTGACTAGGTTTAACTTAAACACCATAATATAGAGTTCAAAAAAACCTTAGGTATAATTTCCCACTAGGTTAGCCTTATTGCTTTTCTTCTACTTTAACAACCTACAATTTACATATTTGTAACCCATATTGTCATATTATAGCATTTGCCATGGAATTGCTTCTTAGAAACTCTATATTTTGGTCATATCTTAGAGTTTTTTTATTTTCTTTTTCTTTGTCCATGGTCGATAATGTTTGCATTAGCCTCGGAAGGAATGAACCATTTTTTTATTTGGGTTCCTATTGTCTTTTTTACTGCGAAGTCTAATAATCAACTCCTTAATGTTTAATTCGTTTCACTTATGCTTTAAGTAGTTCTTGAAATCCTTCTATGCAAGGGTAGCTTTCAAATGATAACAACTACTTGGAAGGTTTCGGTCAAGTTCATCCTTTCAACATGTATCTCATGGAGAATCATTAAGAGTTCTTGCAGTTGACTCACCACAGTTTTTAGAATCCAACATTTTATAATCAAGGAAATGTTCCAATATAAATTTCTTGGCACTAGCATACTTGGATTTGTAGTTGTAGCCTAAGGACTCCTAATATTATTTGCCACTCTTTATAGTATTTTACACATTATATAGCGAGTCATGCAACCTATTCTTGACATATTTCCTATACAAAAAATCAAAATGATAGCATATGTCATATGCAATTCTAGCTTGAACATATTGCTCATCATCCTTAAGGGTATGAGCATCCTTGGTTAGGAATCATACAAGGTTCAAGGTGGTCAAGTTGAACAACATATTTTGTTGCCACCTCTGAACATTTAAGCCATTGAACTTTTTAGGTTTTTCTTCATTTATGAAAATCATCCTCTTAATTGCGAAGGTATTTGAAGGGTCATCATCTTGGTTTTAAACTATTAACATATATGTGATTATACATATGTATGATCACTTTTTAGGTATATGAAGTGTCATCTTTTTAATTGCAAAGAAGTATATCCATTTTTTAGGTTAATTTTCTAATGCTATCTAATGATACCATACTAGTTAAGAGAAAACATGTCAATTGACTCCATATTTGATAGGTTTTACATTGATATGTTGTGACAACATAATCCAAACATTATTGATGAGGAAGTAGATGTAAAATTTAAAGGGAACTTTAATAACACTGCAAGAAAATATAAAAATAGCTACTAAAAATTAGATACTACCTCAGTTAGTAGCTATTTAGCAACTATATAATGACTAACATATAAAGAGGTACATTAGCAACTATAACATATAAAGAGGTACAATTAGCAACTATGTAATCGCTAATAAATGATAGCAATTGTTAGCTACTAACTGTAGTAGCTATATAGTCTTTATTTAGTGACTACTTTGAAATATAATAGTTAAAGAAGAAACAAAATAAGGGTATGAATTAATTAGTTTTTTTTGTCACTGTTTAACGACTACATTTGTTAGTAGCTAGTTAGTCGCTAACATTATGAATGATAATAATTAGCTACTAAAATGTTCATAGTCACTATTTAGCGAGTATTTTGATTATTATCGATAACTTAGTAACTACAGTGTTTAGTTGCTATATTGGGCTTTAATTTGGATAGATATTAAATTAGCAACTAAAAAAGTGTGAGTTGCTAATTAGTGACCACTCTATTGTAGTCGCTAAGGTTATGTCCCTCTTTGTTAAAGTTAGCTTCTTTTATGCCAAAAAAGCTTTTTTGTTAAATCGATTAAAGATTAGGAAACATCATTGACTAGTTTGTTTGATTGCTAAACCTCATTGGATAAAAGGGCAGTAAAGATTATGCTACAGTTGAAGATTCAACCTAGGTCTCCTAAAAACAGATGGTTAGGGTAAAAAAAGACGAAAACAAGAAGCAACGTGTGAATCTCATAGAAGCATTGACTTATTGGGAGCTTTTGGAAATCACTTTGTAGATCAAGATTACGAAGAAGACAAAAGAATGGCTTATTTAGACAGATTGGTAGCACTGGTGGCACTCTATTATTTTTAAGAACCCTAGAAAAAGGTAACCAAAATTTTTTGCTCTATCTTTCAATTTGAATTTGACGATTTAGTGGTGGGATAATGTTATGCAATTGCTAATCTTTTAGGGTTTTGTTTTGTTTTATTGCTTACTCAAAATCACCTCTACTTGGTGTCCGACCCTTAGGTATGTTTCTGTTTTTTCAACCCTAATCTTTAATTTTCATGTTCTTATTTTATTGTATTTCAGTTTTTCTATTTTTCCAACACTGAAATTGATTTATGTTTGATTTGCATACGAGAATTACTTTGCTTCAAGGATAGCTCAAAATCGTTCACCAGAGACCATCTCAATGATAATTTCTTTGATTATGTTGATGGGGTAGATGAGGTTGGTACTCTCTAGTTTGTTTTCTTTTCCAATTTCATTTTGTCAAAGTTTCAATCTTTTATATTCAAAATTTTATGGGTTTTTTTTCAAGTATGACTTATATGTTTGGCTCTCATGTGTATGTCAACATACTTGGACATTTTTTATGTGAAACTTGCTAAATCTGGCTTTATTTTATCATTTCCATATGTAGAATTAGATTCATTTCTTTATTGATGCTTGTTATGCATGTCTAAATTGAGTTGTATTCAGATTTCTCAAGTTCATCACAATCAATAGGTTTGTAATTTCTTGCCTTTTTGCCATGTACATAGGCTATGAGTTCCACTAAATCTTTTCGTATTTTTTCCTCTTTATTTCCTAATTCATCATTTTGTGTTGCTATTTTGATTGTATTTGCAAGAACTTCAGCTAGTTCTAGAGGAAAATTTTATTGTAGGAATTTAGGAAGTAAACCTCAATTTATTTTTTCTTCTCGTGTTAATGATCAAATTTGTGGCGAGTACAATAGCCCTTCTTTTTACAACTTAAGGCCTATGTTATGATAGATAGGTAGTTCAAGTGCAATAATTGATGTTTTGTGATTTATGTCTTTTCTGTATTTGCGATTCCTTGCTGTAATTCAAAAGAAGAATTCTTTTTTGGCTTTAAATCTGAGATAGACATTATAGGTCTGGTTAAGATAGTTGTGTGAATTCAGTTCAAAGATGAAGAAAAAAGTTGAATGTCTTCAACATATTGCTACTGTATGATGATCTAGAAATTGAATT
Source organism: Omphalea diandra (assembly GCA_949677035.1). NCBI lineage: Eukaryota > Viridiplantae > Streptophyta > Magnoliopsida > Malpighiales > Euphorbiaceae > Omphalea > Omphalea diandra. The sequence goes on from CATIWR010141950.1 coordinate 16,921, forward strand.
TTAGCTATCTTAAAGATATACGTTTGTGTTTTTATATGATTACTTGATTACATATTTGACCTTTTTGCAAATTTTAAAGGACAGCTCAATCTAGATTGAAAAGTGTTGTCGTTGGTAAGCATTAGAGTGATGTAGCCTTAAAGGTAATAGCCTTTGTTTGTTTTTATAAGCATTGCCTCATTTAATAAATTTGATACTTGAAGAAAGTGTTGTGTATGGAGAGAATGCAAACTATCATAAACTATGTTGATACTGGTTAACGACATAGGAGGTTACCAAACTATCTCACTTGTTTCAAATTAGTAACTTATTTTTAATTTGTATCAAATCAGTAATCATACTATAATTTTCCATTTAGGCCGAGGTCATCTTTTAATTTTCGATGACTTTGTGCTTATGTGGTATCGGATTGAAAGTATTAAAAGAATATTCTACATCTATATTGTCATCTCATTTAACATATAAACCTTGAAGATGATGTAAGCAAGTCGACATGACACATGTGTAAAATATTCTTTGAATATTCTCAATTCAGTGTCACATAAGCAAAAAGTTGATGGAAATTAAACCATGATCTTAGCCTGAACAAAAAATTATAATATGATTACTGATTTGATACAAACTAAAAATAAATTACTAATTTGAAACAAGTGAGATAGTTTGACAACCTTCTATCCATTGATACTATGAGAAGGTGTTTCAAGCAGTAGTGTAAATCCAATTTTTTTTAACTCTCTGGCTTTACCTTATTTCATATTCTTGAGCCTTCTTATTTATGTGTTGTGGGCTATTCCTTATGATGTTTGTGTTTCTATTTACATTGAAAACTTGATTTCATTATTAGATTAGTACTACTAGCAATATATCTTATTTTTGGTTATTATGCTTCTCTTTCATACTTTGGTTTTATTGAGCTTTTAGGGTTGCTGTTTTCTCATGTTTTTAGCTCTGTTTATTTCTTTGCTAAAATTGATACTTGAATTGCTTCTATCGCTTCATCTATTTGTAGATTGTACTGATTTTATTAGTTTTGTGGGTTAAAGATTATTGAATAGCGAGTCCCCACACGAACTTCCATCAAATTTAATTAATTAATATTTATTTCTTAAGATTTTTCATGTGATGAGCTATCAATTCACAAAAAAAAAAAAAAAAAACATTCATTAATCAATGATTTTGGTTTATCTAATTTTTAATTAGCTTGTTTTCTTTTCTCTAAAATCTTTTTCCCACATTCTTTTCCTCTCTGAGATACATTTGAACGTGAATCCTCCACATACCCTATTGTACCTGCATTGATCTTATGTGTTACAGCAAAAACTTTTTTAAAAAATGTGGGCAACAATAATTTTTATGTAAAAGTGATAAGTCAGATTTGATTTTGCATATTTCAAAAACCAGAAAAGCTAGAAATTTACATGTATTCCAGCAGCTGCTATGGGTTTCTTTTTGTGAATAAGGACACATTGAGTATGCTCTATCCACATGTGAATGCACCCTAAATTAAACATGATAACAACAATTTCTGCAACTTCTCAATTGGCATGACCTTTTCTATCTAATACAGTCCTTTACCATAAAGGCTCTGCATTACTTGATTTCTTTCTTTTTTATTTTTGAAAAAATATATCTGTTTTGTTTTTTGGTCAATTTTTAGTTTGTTATCATTTTTTTTTCAAAAAAATTGATCATTTTCATTATGAATATAAATCTGAATTTTGGATTCTTGTTAATTTCTGGAAAAAAAATTGTCCATTAACTTTAAAAATGTGAGTGACATAACTGATTTTTTGTGAATAAAATACTATACAATTATGTTTTTGATAATATATACAATTTTTTTTTTTATTTGAGCTAAACCATAACTGTTTGTATTTGAGTTAAATCATTAGTAACGCCTCCATCCCAGCTATGGAAATGACCAAGTAGTTTGACACCAACTAGTAAGTACTCAAAATTTCCTTTGTGGTTGGAGGTTTATATGTTCATTTGCCCACTATATATGGTATATTTAAAATTCTGTGTGCAGCCATTACATTGTTCCTGAAGTCGGACCCGATGTTAAATTCTCTTATGCTTCTCAGAAGGCTGTTGATGAGTACAAGGAAGCCAAAGCCAAAGCTGTAAGTTAACTTGGTCTCCCTTTCATTTATGTTCTTTGGTAATGCAATTGCTTTCTTTTGCAATGGATTTATTGTGCGTTGTTTTAGTTGATGCTGGGGCAAGCTTGCTTCTACTAATGCTATTTGATTTAAAATTCCAAATTGTGTATATCATAGAGTAAGAGTGTGAACACATGTTTGTATATGATAATAATGTGAAAGTGCATGAATATGTACACGAGGATGACAAAATGTACATGTGGAAATGAAAACTAAAATTCTGCTGCTGCAAATAATTGTCAAGTTACCTAATTGCTATATCTGTCCTTGGCTGACACATCCATTCTGTGACCTATATTATATAAGAATATTTCCTTTGAGGATAACATTTGAGTCCCATGATATTATCTCATTCAGATTGTTAAGATTTTCAATTATTAGAGCCTCTGTGTGCCCCTTTTATGTGATTTGGAGTGAGAAAGATAATTGCTTATTTTGAATGAACTGTTGACATTGAGGATTTTCTGCCTTTTATTTGATCCATTTGCATCAATTATAATTTTCTCTATATATTCAATTATCATTTTATCCCTTCTTCGATGGTATCAAAACATCATTGTGTTGATAACAAATTTGTTCTCTTGTTGCAATAATGAAAATGTACATATTGTTGCAAGTAAAAGACTTTTTTGGTATTTTGTAAAATGGAAACAATTATTTATGTGGGAAACTTGTAGGTGTAAAATTAAGTAAACAAGAAATTTCAACTCCATCCTAAAATAGTTGATAAAATGTGAATTCATTGTATTGAAATTATGTAATTTTCTTGTTTATAAGTTGTACATGGCATCAAGCTTTTAGGTGTACTTTTTCTTTTTAAAACACGAGACTTTAATGTACTTTTTATTTATTCTAATAATGGATAGTGTAAAATTAAGTAAACAAAAAATTTCAACTCCACCCTAAAATAGTTGATAAAGTGTGGATTCATTGCATTGAAATTATGTAATTTTCTTGTTTACAAGTTGTACATGGCATAAGGCTTTTAGGTATACTTTTTCTTTTTAAAACATGAGATTTTGATGTCCTTTTTCTTTATTCAAATAATGGATTATAATTTCATTTCATTTTAATTTTTTCAATATTCATATTGAAATATTAATAAGTTAATAATTAATTTAATTAAATTCAATATTCAATAAATTATTGTCTTAGTTACTACCAAAATAGTAGCTAAATAATAACTAATAATAATTTAGTTAACTATAACATTTTTTTTAAAAATTAGCTACTAACGAAAGTAGTAGCTAAAAGGTTTTTATTTAGCTACTACATAAATGTTAGTAGCTAAAAGAGAGAACTTAGTGACTACGCATGTAATAGCTAACTAATAACCTTAGCGACTACAAGATGTAGTTGCTAACCAATAGCTATTCAGCTACTACAAGGAGCGACTACAATATGTAGTAGCTAAGTAGTCATCATTTAGTGATTATTAACTCTATATAGTAGCTAAATAGCTACTATTTAATCACTAAATTGAGTTTAGCTACTAGAAAAATAGTGACTACAACATGTTAGTAGCTAAAGTATAGGCTTTAGCGATTAATATATTGCAGTCACTAAGCTCCTTAGCTACGACAAAAATAAGAGTTAGCTACTAGTTTGCTGCAGTAACTAAGTCTGATTTTTTTTTTTGTAGTGTAAATCGTTCAATGAATATATGAGTCTTCTTCTTCTTCTCAACCTATCCATTTAGTAAATTCATTTCTCAACTTATTGAATTAGTCATTATTTTAGGCACGCAATATAACAAGTAATACTGACAACAATTTCTGTAAAGATATCATAAAAGTGCATTTGACTACTGGTAAACTTTAGGGACATTCTAAGAGCAAACTATCTCCAAATTAGACAAACTTAGAGTCTTAATGTCAAAACTTAAAGTTGTTAGCATTTATGAATATAGAGGGCCGTTCATTGATTATGAAGTCCAATGGTTAAGCTGGCTAAGATGAGAGAATGCTTCAAGAAAATTAAGAGGTCAATCTTAGCTCACAACTTAATAGCCTTTGCTAAATACATTTATGAGGATTAAAGAAATGACTTAGCTACAAGTCTTAGACCTCAAACTTGTGCCTAAAAAGCTTGATGATCAAATGACCAAGACTTAAGATCCCTTGAAGGAAGTTAATTTGGGGACTAAAAACTTACCTTAACTAATATTTTAACGCAAAGCTAAATGTAGAATTTGAAGCCAAATTAGTTGTACTACTCAAGGGGTTCAAAGATTGTTTTGCTTGGGATTGCTCAGAGATATTGGGCTTAGATTAATCACTTGTAGAGCATTATATGCCCATCAAAGAGGGATTTCACCCATTCAATCAATCAATGAGAAGAATGTCCAAAGAAGTGAAGGAGCTTATTAGAGAAGAGATAAAAAGACTATTGGCCATTAGATTCATCTGAATAGCCATGTACGTGGAATGGCTCTCTAATACCTTCTTAGTTATAAAAAAGAATGGAAAGTTAAGAATTTGCATGGATTTCAGAAACTTGAATCTAGCTACTTTCAAGGATGAGCTTCCTATGCCCATTGTAGATGTGATGGTAGACATGATAGCATGTAACATGATTCTTAGCTTTGTGAATGTGCACTACAGGTATAATCAAATTAAAATCATCCAAGAAGATGTGAGCAGGACAACCTTCGCTACAAAAAAGTAGTTATTTACCAACGAATTTTTTCCAGCGGACAGAGTACATTGGTAAATACCAAAGGATTGCCAACATATTTGCTATTATAAATTTTGTAACAAATTTACCAACAGATATAACCCATTGGTAAATATGACACTTTTTTTGCGCCAAGTTTAGCAATTGATTACCAACAAAATTTACCAATGGATTACATTACATTGGTAAATTTTGGCGGGTGTTAGCACCATCCCATTAACAATGGAAATAGCCATTTTTAGATTGGTTGGTATTTACCAATAGATTTTCGTCTGTTGGTAATTACCAACTGACCGTAGTTGTTGGTAATTACCAATGGACAAAAATTTATTGGCAAATACAAATTGAAATTAGTCACTTATATTTATCAACGGATTATGTTTAGTTGGTAAATTACCAACAAAATATTTTGTTGGTATATACCAATGGGTGATTTTTCTGTTGGTAATTTGGTGTCGTTAGTAATTGCCAACAGATTTTTACTATTGGTAAATTAACTACCAACAAATATTTTAAATGACAATAAACATTGTCATTTTATTGCTTCCTATATTTTTATTTCTAGTATTAGGGGTGAGCTCAGTATGGTCCAGAGTTTTGAAAAACTTCAAAATCGGACTGAAGTCCCCGTCCTTCAAAATTAGAATGATCGAAACCAAACTGAATATTATGGAGAATTGAAACTGAATTGATTTAATTAATTTATTAATAATATTAATATTAATTAATAATAATTTAATACTTTTAATTAATTTTTTAATATTAAGTTAATTAATAATAATAAGAATTTAATAAATATTTATATTTAATTAATAATATTAATTAGTAATATAATAAAATAATAATAAGCATATAATAAGTATGGTAGTCATAATAATTTAATAAATATTTACTTAATTTTAATTAATAGATTAAAATAATAAATATTTAATTATTAATATGTAAATTAATATAAATTAATTAATAATTAATATTAAAATGCATAATAAATAATTAATTAATTAATTAATACATACTATAATTTAGTTAAAATTAAGTTAATTAAATAAATTAATAAATAATAGTTTTTATTTTATTTGTAATCTTATAAATTTGCGTTAGATTTTTTACCATTCTCAAAATTACGCTATTATTAATTCATTTTGTTCGAATATTTCATATATTATAATCAACTACATAATTAAAGTTTTTATTAGTGGAAAGAATAAAGTTGTACAGATCCACCAAAGAGGAAGTTAATAAAACCCACGTATCTTGCACCAAAGGAGTCCATCGTTTTGAGTTTTGTTCCATGATCGTTATGAGGCTTTCTTTCTAAACTAAAAATTTTATTCCCTTTTTCTGTTGTTGCTCGACGCCGTGATTCAACCAAAAGTTGAATCTCCAGAATTAAGATGAAGAAGAAGACGAAATGAGAGCTAAGAGTGAGAAAGACTTGAGAGAGAATAATTCTTTCATTCAATAAGCATGAATATCCCTTATGCAAGGATTCCTCTATATTCGTTATAATATTTTGGCAGTATTAGCCAGCTCATAATGTTAATAATAGAATGAAAGAAATGAAAATAACAACAATATATTCTATTGGAATTTTGCTAATAACAATTCCTCCCCCTTAAAACCTTGTCCACAAGGTTGATGTGTGGATATCTCTGCTGAATATCGAAGTAGAATTCCCATGTAGGTTCCTCTAGAGGCATGTCAAACCACTGAATTAGAACCTTTTTATGGCAGTTTGGTTGCCTCTTTTTACCAACTTCCTATCCAAGATTGCTATAGGAACAGAAGGTGAATGAGGTGGAACATGAAGTGAAGTAGAAGTTGCAACGTAGGCAAGAATGCACTTTTTAAGCTGGGAGACATGAAAAATGGGATGAATATTTGCTTCTGAAAGAAGCTTGAGCTTATAAGCTACTGCTTCAATCTTGTCTTCTCTGTAATAAGGTCCATAGTATAAAGGGCAAAGCTTAACATTCTTCCTTTGAGCCACACTCAGTTGCCTGTAGAGTTATAGTTTCTAATAAGCCCAATCTCCAATTTCAAAAACTTTGTAGTCCTATGCTTGTCAGCTTGCTGCTTCATGTAATACTGGGACCTTGATAGATGATATTTCATATTTTGTAAGGCAAGTTCTCTATCTTGGAGAAATTGATCCACTACAAGAAGTTTGGAATCACCTGGAAAATAAGGAATATGGATTGGAAGTGGCATGCCATAAATAATCTCAAAGGGAGTTGTCTGAATGGCTGAGTGGAAGTTTGTATTGTACCACCACCCAGCTAGAGGCAACCATTTTACCTATTGATGAGGATTCTTTCCTGTCATGCATCTGAGATAAGTATCTAAGCATCGATTAACCACTTCTGTCCGACTATATGTTTGTAGATGGTAGGCAATTGATTTCAACAACTCCACTCCTTGCAATTTAAATAATTCCTCCCATAAGAAGCTAATGAATATGGGATCTCTATTGCTAACTATGGAAGAGGGTGTACGATGAAGTTTAGACACATTTGCAAGAAATAATTGAGTAATGGTACCAGCAGAATAAGGGTGTTTCAGTGTAATGAAATGAGCATACTTACTGAGCCTGTCAACCACCACTAAAATGATATCTTTCCCTTGTGATTTTGGAAAACCTTCTATGAAATCCATGCTAATATCTGTCCAAATACCTTCTGGTACTATAGAGGTTGTAGTAGCCCCAACACAATGACATTTTATGGTTTACGAATCTAGCATATAACATAATTTCTTATGTAATTCCTTACATCCTTAACTACCCCTTTCTAGTAAAATAGGAGCTTAATTCTCTTAATTATGGCTTGCATTCTGGAATGCCCTCCCATAACAATGTCATGCATGAGTTGCAAAATTTTTGCTTGAGTTGCTGATCATTTCCCACCACAAGGCTTCCCTTCCTTCTTAGTAAGTCATTAAACTAGGTATAAAGGGCGCCAAGTCAACTTACCCTATTGCTATGCTTCAATAACAACCTGAATGTTTGAATCTCCTTGCTGGTTAGCCTCAATTATGGGAAGTAATTTGTTCATAGGGGAGGATAGAGTTAAAGTCGTTAATTATGAGGCTGGAACCCTTAAAAGAGCATCAATAGCTATATTATCTCTTTCCTTCTTATAAGAGATCTTAAAATCATACCTAAATAATTTTGTAATATATTTTTATTAATAAGCAGTTGTTATTCTATGCGCTAACAAAAATTTTAGGCTATGATGGTAAGTTTTGATTAAGAAATGCCTATGAGCAATGTAGTGGTCCCATTTTTATACCGCATAAACCATAGCTAAAAGTTCCTTCTCACATACAAAAGTGATAAGTTCCTAGGAGCTAGTGCCTTGCTAATATAAGTTATAGGGTGGGACTCTTGCATAAGCATTGCTTCTATACCCATGTCACATGCATCTGTCTCAATAACAAACATCTTATTAGCTGACGGTAATGCCAATACTGGGGGCTATAATTAAGGCATCCTTCAGGGTTAAAAAAGCAAATTGTATTGTAGGGTTCCAAACATTGTTGTCATTTTTCAACAACTTTGTTAAAGGCTTACATAACACTCCATACCCCCTTATGAACCTTCTATAGTATCCTGATAACCCCAAGAACCCCCTCTATTATTTTAGGTCATTTGATATGGGCCAATTAGTCACAACTTCTACCTTCTTGAGGTTAGTAGATACACCAACTACACTGACGATATGTCTAAGATATTCTACAGAAGATTTCCGAAATGAACACTTACTTGTCTTAGTAAAGAGCTGATGTTCTTACAACTTTTGAAACACAATTCTTAAATGTTCCAAGTGAGTTTGCATTTTTTCGCTATATATGAGCATATTGTCAAAGAACACAAGCACAAACTTCCTAAGAAAGGGTATAAAAATCTCATTCATTATACTTTGGAAGGTGTGGAATGGGCATTTGTAAAGCCAAAGGGCATCACAACAAATTCATAGTGACCATCATGTGATCTAAAAGCTATTTTATGAATGTCTTTAAGTTAGATTCTAAGCTGGTGATACCTTGATTTAAGGTCTATCTTGAAAAACATAGTTGCACCATGCGGTTCATCTAATAACTCCTCAATCGCAGGTATTGAAAAGCTATCCTTAACTATTTACTTATTAAGCTCTCTTATCTATGCACATCTTCCAACTATTGTCCTTTTTAACCAAAACTATAAGAGAGGAGAAGGGACTGACACTAGGCTGAATAATCCTCTTCTGAAGGAGTTCCTGAATCATGTTTCAATGATTGCCTTTTAGAGAGGTGAGTGTTTGCATGGTCTTATTTTTATAGGTTTTGAGCCCTCAATAAGTGGAATTATGTGATCATGCATCATATGTGGAGGTAATGTTTTATATTCATCAAATAAACAACCAAATTCCAATAATAGCTGAGTAAGTTTAGAATCCCTTACCATGACATCCTGTATAGTACTTATAGTGGAATCCATTTGGGCCTCTTAGATCTGTATTGCATAAGGAAGAGTTGAGCAGTGTTGTAGTAACTTGGTCATAGTGTTATCAGATATGAGCTTCACAAAAGTTGAATTCGCTCTCTGTAATTGATGTCTTAACATTAAGAGAAATAACATTTGAGCTGTTTGAAGTTCCACAAGATATCATCAAGTGTAGATTGCCATTGAATGCCTAACACCATTTCACAACCTACCAAAGGTATTACCAAAAATTCATCTACAAAACCTCGACCCTGCATTTCTCATGTGAATTACAAACACACATAAGTGCATTTCACCTGTTGTCCATTAGCAATTGTTATGTTCACAGGAGTGATTGGGGGCAGTTTACAACATAATCCCTTTGCAATAGTTAAATCCAAAAACTTGTGTGTACTTCTTGAGTCAATAAGCAAATGAATACGCTTTTTTTTGTGATTATCAATCATCCTCATGGTTTGATAGGTCTTCTCAGTGGATCCCTCCATCGCATGTAGTGAATTTATTGGACTAACATCAGTAGTTTCTTTACCATTCCATGAAAAAGTTTCCTCCACAGGTTATAGCTTTTCATCTGGATAATCCTACACAACCACCATGTGAAGATGTTTTTTCTTACATTTGTGACTAGCAGTAAACTTCTCGTCGCACCAAAAATATATATTCTTGGCTCTTTTATCATTTAATTCTTCATCTAACAATCTTCTGGTTCGGGGTGGTAGACTCTTATTGTTAGTTTGAGTTTGAGCAGTGATGGGTTGGGATGGTAGTAGCTTGAGCCTACTTAAGGAAGTGACTAGGAGTAGGTAACAATAGTGGTTTTAAACCGGATGATGAAAATCTAGTGGTGGTGTTAGTGTTTGTAAGGGTTGAAGAAGTTGTTTAGGTCACTTGGGGTCGATTTGAATAAGTTGTGGGTAACTTAGTGGCTATCAGTTATGGATCCTGCATTCAAGCTAAAACATATGCCTGCTGTAGATTTTTAGGTCCAAACATGTGCACCAAAATTCTGATATTGTCCTTGAAACCACTCAAAAAATATCTGAAAGAGTAGTCCTCTGTCAAGGTGACTTTATGAGAGAGAATATCAAATTCTTCCAAATATTCTTGGAGTGAACCTATTTGCGTCAATCCCTTGAGGTCAGCCATAGGATCCTCATATTTTCTCACCAAATCTACCTTTAAGAGACTCAATATACTCTTTCCAAAGTGGTTTTCAGCTTTATTCTCATTCTTACAAACGATCGACAGAGCTTTTCCTTCCATGTGCATGACAAATAGATTAACTCTTGCAATCTGAGGAGTGAAATTGATTTGAAAAAATCGTTCATTGAATAACCATCCCTCTAAATCCTCACCATCAAACCTTGGAAACTCTATTTTCCTGAATTGAGTGGCCAGTGGTAACTGTCGTTAGTGGTGTGTGCATTTGGCTAGCAAGATCGACAAAGGAAGCTGGGTTAGTAATTGGTTGGGTGGAAGGAGATGAGGCAGGGGTTGGTTCATTGATAGGGGAAATGAGGGCTTTAAGTTCACTAATCATTCTAGTGAACAACTGCTCTTATTTCTGGCTATTTTCTTGAATCATTCCTTTCACCATACTACGAATGGATTCTTCCATTTTCTTGAATTCTTGTAGACTGGTATTCTCTACTACAGATATTGATTGTAGAGGAATTGTTTAGATATTAGGAGGATATATGGGTTCAAGCACCGAAGATCGATGCTCTGATACCAAATGATTTAACCAAAAGTTGAATCTCCAGAATTAAGAAGAAGAAGAAGACAAAAAGAGAGCTAAGAGAGAGAAAGACTTAAGAAGAGAGAATTATTCGTTCATTCAATAAGCATGAATATCCCTTGTGCAAGGACTCCAACAAATTCATTATAATATTTTGGCAGCATCAGCCAGCTCATAATGTTAATAACAGAATAAAAGAAATGAAAATAAGAACTAGACATTCTACTGAAATTTTGCTCATAACACGTCACTCCCTTCCTCTGTCAACTATGGCTTCTCCCTGCACCTTCGACAGTTGGGCAATAGTTCGGCTGCGACTCTCGTAACTTGTAAGTTTTTTTTTTTAATAATTTCTATTTTGGGTTTTTAGATTTTTTAGTTTTGTAGCATATATAATTTGATGTTTTGAGTGCATTTCCATAACTATCTGTGTTTAGAAGATAAAATTGTGAATTTCAATTGATTTTGCCTCCCAGTTCTATTTCTCTAAAGTTTCAAACTATTATGTCTATAAACAATTTGCACTTTTTAGTAAAAAAATAAAAAGTTTTGGTTTTGATTTTTACGTGCAGGGCTTAGGATTCACGATTTTTGCCTTCACCTTGTAATCATACTTTTTGCTTCACCTTCCTACAATGTCGTCTCAATTTTTCATCCGGTCATCAGCAGGATTTTGTCTTTTGATGCAGTCATTGTAGGTCATCGCATTTAGGTAACTACATTTCTTGCTACCCCTTTTTCATTTTTCCTTTGATTTGCTTATTTCTTGTGTGATCTATCATTAATGTTAGGCTGAAATTTGCACATGGAATGTGTATATGTGAAATGTACAAATTAATTTTTATGCTCATGACACAGGACTGATGATTCTCATTAGTGTTGCTTCATTATCCCTTGATGTCACAATAAATTGTTACTTGAATCAGTTTTTGCAGGTGAAAGTTCAAACTGAACATTAGTGTACTTGGCAACTTGATATGTTCATTACATTGGTTATATTTTTAATTTTTGAATTCAATAATATCCATTTCTCGATTTGTATTGTCTTTTTTTAATTAATGAGTGAATTTAGTATAAATGTAATAACAAGTAGCAAGATATATATCCCACACGAATGAGCTGTTTTAAGTGCATAATTGCTCCACTCTAAAACAGGCTAAATTTTTTCACTAACAAAGGTTCCATTTTTCTCAACCCAAAAGTTACTTTTGCTCTATTTTAGGCTATATGTACTGGTGTAATTACAAACTTTGTTTCCATGTAACTCAAAAATGACTTGTTGGGTTCTTTTTTTTTTTTTTTTGGGCATGATGATATTGTATACATGTTGCCACTTTTTCCTTCACATTATCTGTTGTGGGGAAACAACAATCATTCCTCTATTTCTTCCTATTCTTATCATTTTTCTTTCCACTATTTTCAATTTTTTTTTTAAATCTGTCATTTTCTTTTTTAAATTTTGTGTGTGAGATATGACCCATTTTAGAAACTAAAGTTAGGGTGGTTGAAGAAAATAAAATTCTCAATTGCAATGAAATTATATTGATTTCTTTTGTATTATGGTGTATTCTTTATAATAAAATTATATTGATTTCTTTTGTTGGTGTATTACAATTGAGAGTTTCTATAAAGCGTAGATCAAGGAACAATAGGAAAGATTTTGCATTACTAGACCTAAATCAAGCTTGAAAAAAAATAAGGGTCTTGATTGAGATATGAAAGGCACATACCTTTTTGAGCTAAATTGACAAAAGATCCATAAGTCTAAAAATAACTAGGAGCCTGCTTTTATTGTTATTATGAATAATTCACTTTTGAAAGCAAAATGCTTTCAAGTCCATGAAATGTTTTGAATTTATGTTATTTTTTGCATAGTCTATATTGTCTAACTATTTTGAATAAACAAATCTGAGGACTTAGTGTGTGGTTGCACATTAGTTGGACTAAAATTTGTTGGGATATCTACTTTATGCTTCTCTTGATTTTTTTTATTTAAATGTGGGTTTGCCAAATAGATATTTATATGATAGTATTATGACTAAATTTCCATTTACATATTTTCTTTAAATGTTATGTGTTTTCATTGATGCCTACTTTATTCAATATTGTTATATATGTAATCTGTATCATAGTACTATGGTTGGTGGCCGTACTAGTAGAGGAGATGGACATGGAGGACATTTGAGTGGTCGTGGTAGAGGAGATGGACGTAGAGGACATTCAATTGGCTATGGTATAGGAGATAGAGAAGTTAGACTGTTAGGTTTGTCATCATCAACACCACCACTAGCATTTTCTCCATCTCCAGCTACATCATCACATGCCACACCTACAGAGGAGTCACCACAATCATTTTCGAGTCCACCTTCTGGATTGCCACCATTAACTGCCCATCCAGCTTCTGGATCGCCACTATTACCTACCACTCCAGATTCTGGATCAAGTCGCGAGGATCATATAGTGACTTCATCATTAGTTATAGATGCTTCTTCTAACAGTGCTAAGCCATTACTCGAGATACGCTATGGCTGGTAATTTTTGCATACTATTAATATATATTAATGACAATATATATATATATATATATATATATATATATATATGATTTTTCTACAAGTAGTTTTACTCCCTCCCACAAGGCTTCGATGCAAATTACAAAGTGCATGCAGCAAAAATTTGCTAAGGGGGATATACTTGGTCAACAACGACAGAGGATACCAAAGAATACTATTAGAATGAATTTAAGGTAATTCTCATTATGCATCAATAATGAATTGGAAAACTAAAGATTACTGGTTGTTGTTTATTAAAGCTTTGACAGTGTACAAAACTTGAACTAGCAGATTTATATATCATATTATATATGCCTACTCAGACTTATATTGAAATAGAAAGACAATTATTTCCATTGACTTTAGAATTTCAAGGGGCAAATGTGGTGACAATGGGACTAAGAATTATTTTCTTTCGTCTTATATAATAACCTTTTTAAAGGAGCAATAGATTATATCACCTTTCACTAGATTAGTCACGTAATAATTGTTGGAGGATAGCCAAACTATAGTTTACCATATTTGCTTAGATGGTTAAATATGAATTAATGCAAAGCATGTAGGGAGAATCTTTAAATTCCATCAGTTTTAAGTTTTATAGTATTCTTACTATGTAAAATTTACTCTCTTTTTGGACCTTCTTAATGTGTAAAATTAAAATTATTTCTTAATTACAAATTGTGCAACTGTAATGAGCATTTTTTCCTTATTAACTAGTCACATTGCTAGCTTTATGTTTTAAGGAGCTTAATTAATTGCTTTCAAATGTTAATCAAGGAACTTGATTTTTGCATCTATCAGCTTTTAGGTTATACTATACTGTTGCATCTTGTTACCAATCATGACCAACGCCATAAAACTTTCCATATTGTAGAAGCATTTTGGCTATGATAGGTCTTTAGAGGTTGTGGTTCAGAATATATGGAAGCGCTAGCTTGGTAGGTGAAATTCCAAAACACTTTGTGATTGGAGGAAGTTAGGAAAGTGGCCTCAATGCGTTCCACAAAAGACCTGAGATAACTAGCAGGAAAAATGAAATACTCCAGAGTTCAAGCAAAAGTGCTTGACTACATCCAAATGTCAGTTGAGCGAGGTTGCAGGACCCAACATTGGAATATCTAGGCACACTGGAGGTTCTAAATCTGCTATAGATCACAACATAGACCTTGTAAATAAATATTAAATGTTTTGCATTCCTTACATTTTCAATTTAGATATTCTGATTCAAGTAGCATAATTATTGTAATAATATATTGCGATAGAAGCAGCATAATAACAATTTCAAGCTAAAACGCATCTTGGACAAACGGTGACTGACTATGATATTTTCGAATGGATCCACAAGAGTACCGCTGTTAGTTCATTGAAAAATAATAATTGCTTTAGTTTGTAAGTTTAATATTACACATTTTGAGATATTTACTTGTCTTTAGGATGAAAAGATGGCATGTTATACTATTGTGACTGAAAATCTGATTGCGAAGGAATCTGTAAAGTCAGTGGATATGTCCAAGATATTTTATGAAGTTGTGGGACCATCAAAGAAAAGAAGTCTTATGGAATTGAAAATAAACCATCGGCTACAATATCAGCTGGTAGCTCTTTTACATCACCATCAGATCGTGAGCATTTGCGGTTTAAGCTTTATGAGGAGGTGTAGGATGCAATGCCAGAGGAGGAGATGCGAGATGAGCTTCGAGACGCAGTGTGGGGGGAGACGAGACAGAAACAGAAGAAGATGGAGCAGATGATGAGGCAAATATATGAGTAGATGGATAACGAGTTGAAGCGGAAGCAACAAAAGATGGAGCTGAGGATACAAAGAATTTTGAGAGCTAGTGGATCCATAGTTTCTCCTACCAATCTAAACCTCATCGATCATGATCATGCAGAGGATGACAATTAGGACTAGATATTTAATACTGAATGACTGTTACTTTTCAACTCTTTTAATATCTACTGAATTTTTTTGATATGTGCTACTTAATGGATTTCTTATTTGAATATTTTATCAAGTGCTATAAAATTGAGTATTACTAAAGTTTGAATTCGTAATAATTTGGGTATATAAATCAAAATTTTCAACATTCATTTCAAAAAAAATAATTTTAAAAAATACTAATGGATTACCAAATAGAACAAAAAAATTTGCCAGCGAATTCTGAACCGATTGATAAAATATCAATCGATTAACTATAGATGAGATATATAATTTACCAATGGATTGAAAACCCATTAGTATTGTACCAATGGATTAACAACAGATGAGATTCAAAAATTAGCAATTGATTTTTAATCCGTTGGCAAAATACCAACAAATGTGATTAAAAATTTACCAACGAATTCTATGTCTATTGGTATTTTACCAATGAATGCAAGCAAAAATTCACTAACGGATTGTCCATTCGTTGGTATTTTACCAACGAATTTCTATCAAAATTTGAAATATTTTACCAATTGCTTAGCATTTCCAACGAACCTTCAATTGGTAATCTGTTGACAATTTACCAATGGACATGGTTTTTTTCGTTGGTATTTGGTTGGTATTCCATTGGTAATTTACTAACGGATTCTTTTTTTGCGTTGGAAAATTTTACCAATGAGTAGTTTACTAACAAAATAAAATCCCTTAGTAATCCATTGAGAAACAGATTTACCAACATATTTTTTGGTTTACTAGTAAAAAAATCTGCTGATAAGACCCTATTTTCTTGTAGTGCTTTATATGCCCTCAATTGATTAGCACTTATGAATAGGTTATCATGCCTTTTGGTATAAAGAATGTTGGGGTTACATACTAAAGGGCGATAAACCATATCTTCCATGACATGATTGGGAAATCTGTAGAGGTTTATATTGATGATGTGGTGGTCCTAAAGTGAAGAAGATGATCTGGCCAAACTCAAAAGGTCATTTGAGTGAATTAGGCTGCATAAGCTCAAGATAAACCTTTTAAAGTGTGGATTTGGAGTTTCAATTGGTAAGTTCCTCAGGTTTTTGGTTGATCAGAGAGGCATTGAAGTTTATCAAAACAAGGTCAAGGCCATCATTAAAGCAAAGCCTCCATCTACTAAGAAGAAATTGCAATGACTCATAAGCCAAATCAATTTCTTGAAGAGGTTCATATCTAACACTATTGGGCGATTAAGCATTTGGGGTCGTTTGTTCAAACTCAAAGATTGAGAAGAGTTTATATGGGATAAATAACAAAAAAAAAAAAAAGTGTTTGATACAATTAAAAAGTACTTAACTAAACCGCTAGTGATGACTCCACCTAAGCTGAATTTCCCTTTACTCTTGTATATTTTAGCTAGTGAAGTCTCAATTATATGTGTGCTAGCCCAAAAGCAAGACGGGGTTAAAAGGGTAGTTTACTACTTAAGCTAGTTTCCTACTTCCACTAAGTAGAAATATTTAGCCATGGAGAAATTGTGATTGGCCTTATACTTCGCTTGCATAAAACTAAGATACTATATACTCCCAACAATATCCTTGGTCTTTTGTAAAACAAATATTCTCAACTGATGGATCAACCTGTTTTGCTTTACTAATAAGTGATGGAGAACCTAGTTCTTTTTAGGAACCCATTTCCATTTCAAAAAAGGGGAAGTGGTTAGAAGCTATGGTTGAGGCTATGGTTAGCTGCTCCTTTGCCAGCCTATGAAGTCATTGTAAAAGAATCAAATGTGAGAGTTAGTGAAACTTCCTAAGGATAAAAAGGCAATTGGGTGCAAGTGGGTCTACAAAAAGAAGGAAAGAGCTATAGAGAAAGAAAGTATATGACTTAAAATACAATTAGGGCAAAAAAGGTACTCATAGAAGAAATGGATTAACTGCAATGAAGTATCCTCACTAGTGGTTAGACATACAAATATTAGGGTGTTATTGGCTTTAATAGCGCAGTTTAAAGTTTGAACAATTAGATATCAATACAACTTTCCTTCATGGTGAATTAGAGGAGCATATTTATATGGAACAATCAAAGGGATTTGTAGAGTTGGAAAATGAGCACCTAGTGTGCAAGCTTAAGAAGTCTCTTTATGGGTCAAAGCAGTCTCCAAGATAGTGGTATAAGTGGTTTGATTCACACATGCTAAGTATTGGCTTTAACTATTATGAGTATGATTACTTTCTGTGCTTTAAATCTTTGAAGGATGGTTTTTCATTTATTTGTTGATTTATGTTGATGATATATGTTAATTGCCACAAGAGACATGAATGATGTGTGTGATCTTAAATCTTTATTAAGCAAAGAACTTGACATGAAGGACTTAAGAACTACAAAGAAAATTCTTAGTATGGAAATCAATAGGGATAAAAAGAAGAAAAAGTTATGGCTCTCACAAAAGAAGTATATCGAGAGAGTATTAGAGAGGTTCGACATGGACAAGGCAAAGCTATTCACTACTCTACAGGCTAATCATTTTAAAATTTATGAATATCTTGCAAATGTTAATTAGCAATGCAATAAATATCATGTAATTTATGAATTTGTGATTAATTCTATAATTTTTTATTAATTAGCTACTAATATTAAATTGAAATTTATTAGCTTGTATTATATATTTATTTAAAACCATATTAAGAGAGGTACATTCAACTAAGACTTTTAAAAATATTTATGGACTTTTTTTAAGTGAATGACATCTACAAAGTTCATAGATTTTTAATGACTTTTATGAAGTTTATAAATTTATGAATGACTTTTACTTTATGTTTAATGCACTAATTATGCATGAAACATAAAGAGAAATTAAACAAATGAAATAAAGAGAAATAAAAAATTTAATTTATGTTCTCTTATTAGGATCTCCTATTTTCACAAAGGTGGAAAGTCAAATTCATTTACAAGATACAAAGATTATAAAATATAAATATATATTTTCTAAATAAATTATATTTTTTGAAATTAAATATGAAGATTGACATTTAGCAATTTAGTTTGAAAAATAGTGGATATACCTACACTGTAACTTCAATTGCAGATGTGTAGAGACAGAGAGAAGTAAGTAAAAAAGTGAAAATGAAAGGGATACCATATGGAGATAAACCGATAATATTTTAGTAATTTAATATATACCACACTTCTGAACTCAATATTTTTCTCCTTTCTCTCTAAAATGAAGAGAAATTTTATTAGGGTATGTTTGGATGATAAAATTGAAATTGAAATTCAAAATTCTAATTCTAATTCCAATTTTATCAGAATTAGAATTGTGTTGGAATTTCAATTCTAATGTTTAAATTATAAAGTGACAAAATTATAATTGAGCTGAAATTAAAATTTTGATTCCAATTCTAGCATTTAGATGGTGAAATCATAGAATTGAAATTATAATTATAATTAAAACTAAAATTAAAATATTAATATTTAAAATTATAAAATCTAGATTTATAAATTTTAATTTACTCTTAAATATAAAAATAATAGAATATATTACATAAAGATAATAAATATATTAAGATTCACAAGAATAATTTTTCACTTCATTCTCATCTTTTTCATCTTAAATAGACTATCTACAGCTTCTCGAAAGGCTATCACATGTACTCGAATCAAATTTAGCAGTAAGTCATTTTCCACCAGGGGTTATTTGTCCTTGTAAACATTTTAATGAGATACAAAGGAGATAAGATTTAGCAAAGTATCATAATCGTATAATTTTGGCGCAAAGAGGTAATAAGATAAACACATTAAGAGCGATCACTTCTAGGTGACAATCATATCAACAAATTAATTGAAACCAATTTAATTCCAATTATTTGTAATGTTATGGAACAGAAGCTGAAGCAGATAATTTAATCCTTACTTCCCAATTTAACCTAACTAGAAAAAATGTCTAAGCTAAAAGGTAAAAACTACAACTAAATAACTAACTAAAGAGCGACTCTATTGCTAAGTAATCTAAGCGGCAGGAGCGGATAGAGCTGGACTCCTGACATAATGGAAACCTTATTATCCTTTCAAATTTATAGTCCGGAAAATAATTGTGAAGGCCACTTAGTTTCCAAAGTGACCTTAAAGCTCTTCGCTTCTCTAATCTTTGTAGAACGTCAAGATACTTGGCTCAGTTGAAAAATTGAAATCCCACAAACATGTTTGATACGAATAGCATGTGGCCGGTGCACCAACATTCTTCAATTTTCGAGCTTTAACTACTGGTCCAGCTTACACAGATATGGGATTGAAGCGTAGTTGAAATCAAGTACACTTATTGATTCATAACTTCTTGAAAATATCAATCTTGGACTGGTTTTTGTTCCAGCCAGTAGCACAAAGGAAGTCCAAGTAGTCATTGACACTACCGAGCCCGGGTCCATGGCACTGTTTGGTCTTACATGTCCATGACCATAATGATATATATTTCTACAAAATCATCACTAAAACCTGCACCATCAGATGCACAATGTTGTCCCTTGTTCTATCTACAGGAAATTATATCATATTATTGGTAGGATTAGCCGATCTAACCGCAACAAGACTCCAATAAAGGTGGACTGATTTCAGAAGGCCAACAACTCCAAGGCAAGACATAGATGTATCACTTAAAATTTGGAAGTAGGACGAATATCATCCGCTATATAATCAGATACTGTTTCTGCTGGATGGTAAGCTGCCATAATGTCAAGCACACTTCAGTCCATTTTCCTTTTGCAAATGCATACAAGCAGAAGAAATCATGGTCTTATAAGTCAACAAATCCCAACAAACTTCTTGTTTTTTCATATCCAATTATATTTATAAGAGATTCAAAGCTAAACGAATGCACATTCAATGCAGTTGAAAGATAAATGAGCATTAAATATCAAGTTGCGATGAGATTGACATCTTCATTCACTTTGTCTGTTCAAGAAAACAAGAGGCCCGCTAAAGTCATACTCTATCTATGATCTCAGACATTAGGTATATACCATCACCGACTTCCAGCTAACTTCAGTTAACTAAAATAAAAAAAAAAAAACATAATTAATTTTTGTACTCTTCACGAGCTATGCAATCCAATGAACTTATTGTTGAGAATTATAATTCATATGTTTTATAGTTCAATTCTCCCTTAAAACCATGCATATTCTCTTAATTCCTCATATAAAATGGACCTAATGCATGTTAATTGTTGTTTTATAGGCTTAAAAGTGAAGAAAAGCAACATTCTTGTGAAGAAGAAGAAATGCACAATCGTGCTTCAATAGCACATGGTTGTGCAACTCAGCAACATCAAGGAACTAGAGGAAATAAAAAACACAAAGCCTTCAAGCATGCTTGTGCATTCTTGAGAGATGGTATGTGAAGAAATAATTGCAGCAACGCATGATTTGGTGCTTCATTAAACCCTAAAATGAACGAAGAAATCTCTAAGAATTCTTTTCCTTTTCCATGCACCTAAGATTCCTCTTTTGAAGTCATAGTTAAAGCACTATTTAAGGTGGAAAATCAAGCAGAATTAGGGAATGAAATATTTACCCAAAGCAAGAGAACAAAGATAACAAGTCTCAAGGATTGAATCAAGGAGTTGTGTAGAGAGAAGGTGTAAGCAATCAAAGAGTTCAAGAAAAAGTTCATGGCTATTCTTGGGATTGATTTGACTGTCATCTTTTCTTCTTTTCTTTTTATTATGAACTAAAATTCTTGAGGCTAGGGTTGTAGATGGATTGTGTGTTACCTATATTGATTTTCCTTAATCTAAGTATTTTAGTTTCATTCTTTCTTTGTATTAATATTTGTTGAATGCTTCATGTTATTGATTGATTGACTATTAATCTTATTTGATTTTTTGAATTGACTATTAAGAGATGCTTTTCATAGAATAGATCCTTTAACAATTTCCTTGTTTTGTTATGAGTTGAGAGACATTAATAAAATATTGTTATCATTGAATTCTTGTTTAGTGAGATAATTGCATGATGTCTAGCTTGAGAGACCTTTAGCTTAATGTGTTTTGGTACGTTAATTGATACATGAGAGAGGTTGATTAATGACTATAGTGATTTGATTGTAGCACTTGATGAATGAACCAAATAGATGAAGATTAGGAATCTATTAGAAGTCACTAAGTGAAGTTGAACCCCTAGCTAGTTTCTTTTATTGTTTATTTTCTTTGCAATTACTTTGTTTATAGTTTAGTTAGTTTTAATTCTTAGTTTAAACATTCTTTTATTTAGGATTTCTAGATAATACAAGGAACATAAAGCTTAACACTTATCATGCGATCCTTATAGGAACAATATTTGTACTCTTATACACTTTATTACTTGACGACCTATGTGCTTGCAGTTGAAAGGGTTATTCATATAGCATGAACCCGCCATCAAGTTTTTGGCACTATTGCCATGGATTGATGACTTTAATACTAAGTTATTATTTATGTATTAATCTAAAATTTTATTTTTCATTTTAACTTTATTTCTTGTATCTTTCTTTTATGTGCATGAATAGAACTTGAAATCAAGAAAATAAAAAAGACTTACTTCCTCTAGATCTAGAAATTGAATGCAACCTACATCAAAGGAGCCAAGAACATCAACAAAATCAAGAGATGGCAAATCAAAGAGACCGACCTTTGAAAGAATTCGCCACACCACCTCTTGAAGGATTGCAATTAGTTATCACTTGACCAATCGTTAATGCTAATTGAAATGCTTACCAAGACTCCTCAATTCCATAGCCTTTTTCATATAGATCCCAACACTCACATAACAAATTTACTAGAGATTTATGACACCTTTAGATAAAATGGAATGTCTGCAGATGCAATGAGGCTATGCCTTTTTACATTCACTCTTAAGGATAAGGCTAAGGTGTGGATAAACTCATTGGGGCTCAGAAGCATCATTACATGTGACAAACTATCTTAAGCTTTTCTTAGTAAATACTTTCGTCCTTCAAAGTTGACTAGGCTTATAAACGAGATTACCATTTTTAGCTAACAAGATGGAGAAACTTTGAATAAAGCTTGAGAGTGATTCAAAGATCTTTTGAAGAGATGCTTGAATCATCAAATTCGAAAAAGGTCAATCTTGTATACCTTCTATAATGGACTCTTTAGGCAAATCAAGATCACCATAGATGTAACAGCTGAAGGGTCTCTCTTGGATAAAATAACTTACGTGGCCTATGATTTGATTGAAACAACGACAAACAACAACTATTAAGCTCATGAATGGACTATTCCAAAGAAAGTAGCGAAGTTCAAAACATGGATGCATTACAAGCCTTAAAAGTTCAGGTATCATCTCTATCCAAACAATTAAGTTCCATCACTTGTAATGCAGTTTCTTCTCCGTTCTTATAGGTTATGTGTGATAATTATAGGGAAATAGGCTCAAGAGTATTGATTGTTAAAACGAGGAATCCCTTTATTCAATAGTAAGTGAACTTTATGGGAAATTTCAACCGATAACCCTACAATGCATATTCTAATACATACAAGTCAGGTTAGGAAAATCACCCCAATTTCTCTTAGTCGAACAACAATAACTTAAATACCAAAATACAAGGACCACCACCTAGTTTTCAACCCCCACCACCAAACTATCAACCTAAAGGAAAGAAATCAAGCCTTAAAAACCTTATGGAAAAATTCATATCCAAAACTGAGGTAGACTTGATCACTAAGATGAGATGATTAGGAAGCTTGATGCAAAAATAGATCTAGTCACCAAAAATTATTCATCTTCCATCTATAACCTTGAGATCCAAGTGGGGCAAATAGCCAATGCCCTTAGCTTTAGATGTCAAAGCACCCTACTTAACAATTTTGAAACCAAACTAATGATTAAGTGAAGGACATAACCTTAAGGAGTGGTAAAGAGCTTTGACCTAGGGAAAAGGATGAGGAAAAAAAGGAAAGCATGGTAAATATAGAAAAAAAAGCCAACAAAGGAGAACAAACCTAAGGAAAAGGTGAATCTGTATGTACCTTCCATCCCTATCCCTCCAAGACTTAAGCAAAATTCAGTGGACAAGTAATTTGTAAAATTTTTGGACATGTTTAAGAAGATCCAATTCAAGATACCATTTATAGAGGTGTTTGGCCAAATGCCCAAATACGTAAAATTCATGAAGGATATGCTTTTGAAAAAGAATAAATTGGAGGAATGTGGGAGAGTCACCTTGACCAAGGAATGTAGTGCCATCCTCCTTAACAAATTGAGTCCAAAGAAAGAGGATCTAGGGAGTTTTACTATATCTTGTGACATTGGTTATGTTTCATTTGAAAATTCCCTTTATGATCTAAGCTTTAGTATTAACATAATGCCTTTGTTTGTTTTTGAAAAACTAGATATTGGCGAGATAAAGACCATAAAGATGACCTTCTAACTAACAAACCATTCAATCATATATTCAAACGAGATAGTAGAGGTTGTGCTCATAAAGGTGGATAAGTTTATAATTTTGGTGGACTTTGAGGTGCTTGATATGGAGGTGGATAGGAATATTCCATTGCTTTTAGGACAACCATTCCTTATAATCGATAGTGCTTTGGTTGATGTGAGAGAAGGAACATTTACCTTACGAGTGGAAGATGAAGAAGTAATGTTCAATATGTACAAGGCCATCAAAAAGCCTATGAAAGATGAAAGGTGCCTAAGGATCGACATCATTAAAGAATGTGCTAAAGAAGTCTTCTAAGAAAAGCAAGAGACTCTCAATCTTAAAAAGGTAGACATGGTTAGGATAGAAAATGAAAAAGAAGACAACACTATAGAGGTAAGTACTATAACTTTTGAGGTATGTGATAACCCTTCTTCTTCTTCTCCTATTAAACCTTTGGATTATAAGAAGTGCCTTGACCTGTCTTCTTCTTCTCTTATTGAACCTTTGGATTATGAGAAGTACCCCACCTTTTATCCTTAAACCTCCTCAACTTGAGCTTAAACCTTTACCCCCTGATCTTAGGTATGCATTCTTAGGGAAGGATAACACACTACCAATTAACTTTTCAATAAATTCACATAAGCATAAGAGGAAAAATTATCGAGGGTGTTGAGGAATATGATTAGAGCCTTAGGTTAGACCATAGCGGATATTAGGGGGATTAGTCCTACACTTTGTATGTATAAAATCTTAATAGAGGACAATCACAAACCCATCATAGAACATCAAAGAAGGCTTAACCTTAATGTGAAAGAGGTAGTTAGGAAGGAGGTTGTAAAGTTGTTAGATGCAGGAATCATTTATCCTATTTCAAATAGCCCATAAGTTAGTATGGTTTAAGTAATTCCTAAAAAAAAGGGGGATGATGATTATAATAAGTAATAAAAATAATGAGCTTATCCTTAGGAGAACTGTGATAGGGTAAAATATGTGCATTGATTGTACGAAGTTAAATGCAGTAACTCGTAAGGATCATTTCCCTTTAACTTTTTATTGACTAAATGTTGGAAAGACTTGTAGGACATATGTATTATTACTTCTTAGATGGATACTCAGGCTATTATCAAATTTATATAGGACCAAACTTGTAAGACCATATTCACTTACCCATATGGTACTTTTGCTTATTGATGCATGCCTTTCCGGCTACGTAAGGCAATGACCAATTTTCAAAGATGCATGATGGCTATATTCTCTAAAATATTGAAGAACATGGTTGAAATATTCATGGATGACTTTTTTATTTTTGGTGATTCTTTGATAATTGTTTGACTACCCTTGATAGGGTGTTACAAAGATGTGAGAAAACAAATCTTGTGCTTAATAGGGAGAAGTGCCATTTCGTGGTGAATGAAGGTATAATGCTTACACATAAGATCTCATTCAAAGGGATTAAGGTAGATCGAGCTAAAATTGAGGACATAGAAAAATATCTTCTTTAACATTAGTGAAGGGCATAAGAAGCTTCTTAGGAGGCGCTTCATTAAGAACTTCTCAAAAATTTCTAAATCCCTTTGTGATCTTTTGGCTAAAGATGTTCATTTTGATTTTACTAATGATTTATTAGATGTTTTTCATAGGTTAAAGAAGTAACTCACTTTTGTGCCAATCATGATAAAGCTAGATTGGTCCTTGCCATTTGAGTTGATGTTCGATGTAAGTATTATATTGTAGGAGTTATTTTAGGGCAAAGGAAGGATAAAAGGCTTCATGTGATATACTATAAAAGCCAAACCCCTCAATGAAGTGCAAATCATTTATGTTATCATAGAAAACAAAAACACTTAGTTATAGTTTTTGCTTTTGATAAATTTATATCATATTTACTTGGCTCTAAAGTAATTGTTTATACTGACCATGGAATTATTTGATACTTACTTGCCAAGATGGATACAAAGCTAAGACTTATATGATGGATTCTATTGCCATAAGAGTTTGATTTGGAGATAAGAGATAGTAAAAGGTCGAAAAACCTTGTGCTCAATCATCTCTCTCGATTAAAGCATAGTTAAGAGGAAGAGGTATGTACTCCTATCAATGAAACTTTCCTGGATGAACAACTCTTTCTTCTTAAAGCTCTCCAAACCCCTTGGTATGCTAATTTTGTCAATTATTTGGTAAGAGACATAATTCCTTATGATTTCAATTCCTACTAAAAGAAAATTGTTTTTTGCATGATGTTAAATTCTATTTTTAGGAAGAGCCTTATTTGTTTAAGGAATGTGTCAATGGAATTGTAAGGCGATGTGTATCAGATGAGGAGATGAGAGATATCTTACTCCATTGCCATGCACGAGAATGTTGAGGATACTTTATCCATCAAAGACCGTAGTTGAGGTATTACAAAGTGTATTCTTTTAGCCCTCATTATTTAATGATTCATTTGCTTTTGTAAAGTCTTCTAATAAGTGCCAAAGAGTAGGTAATATCTCAAAGAGGAATGAGATGCCTTTAAATTTAGTGATTGAAGTGGAGCTCTTTAATGTTTGGGAATAGATTTCATGGGACCCTTTTGCAAAATCCTTTGGAAATCAATACATTTTAATCTTGTTTGATTATGTCTCTAAGTTCATTAAATCCATAACAACTCCATCTAATTGATTATGTTTCTAAGTAGGTAAAAGCCATAACAGCTCCATCTAATAATGCTAACGTAGTGATCTAGTTCCTAAGGAAACACATCTTTCCTAACTTCGAAGCCCCTTATGTAATCATCAGTAATGGATGCTCACATTTTTGCAATCAACAATTCAAGAATTTGTTACAAGATAACAACACTTTACCATCCCCAAATAAATGGATAAGTGGAGGTATCAAATAAGGTGTTTAGGTAAATCTTAGAAAAGAGCATTAATTTCTCAAGAAAATATTGGTCATTGAAGCTTCCCCACACACTTGGCACTTATCACCACCTATAAAACTCTAATTGGTACCACCTCTTATTGTTTGGTGCTTTTGAATGCTTGTCATTTTTTAGTTGAATTGGAGGATAAAGCTTATTAGGCAATCAAATTTTTGAACTTTGATTTACATCTTACCGGTGAAAAGAGAAAGCTTTAACTCAATGAACATGAGTCCCTTCATCTTTAAGCTTATGAGAGCAACTATATCCATAAGGAGAAGACTAAATGATGACGATAGTTATATCTTATCCAAGGAATTCAAAGGTCATGAAGTACTCCTATTTAACTTAAGGTTGCAACTCTTTCTGGGTAAACTTAGGTCTAAGTGGTCGGGCCCATATGTTATTGTAAAGGTTTATTTTTAGGGTGCCATTAAGATTACAAATTGTAAATGTGAAATCTTAAAGGTTAATGAACAATGCTTAAAGCCATACTATGAAGGAGAAGCCATACAAAAAGGGGGAGACTCTTTATCTCCCATATGCCTCATCCTAAAAGGCTAAGAACAAAGGTCAAACGAAAGACCTTAAACTAGCATGTCCTTAGGACAATCCCCCATTACTCTATCTCTATGTTTCTTTATATTCTTTTTCATTTTTTATTCTAATCTTAAGTTTCTCTTCTATTTTTATAGATTATAAGAATAAGGAATTCATTATTTCACGCTTCAATCAAGTCTGGAAAAGTTTTCTTCCACTTTTATTGTACTGTTTATAATGATCCTTGTCCCTTTGTGATGCACTTATATTGTTTTAATTACATTTAAAGTGCTTTTGTTCATGTTTTATGTTAATTTTATGTGAGAAAAATGTTAAGATGACTATATGACCATGAGGGGGTAAGCCTTACAGCCATTAAGATGATCAATTCTCAAGAAATAGGTTATTTATGAAACGTATGGCTTGGGCATATGGCCATCCATAAAAAAAACATGTGTTCTACATAGAAATTTGAAGACACACGACCAAACTGCATGATCGTGCATGTTTAACACTCTTCTTTCTAGTACTAACCAAAATGCATGGCCTCGTGACGTAGTCGTACGTCCTCTCTCTTAGTCCCACAAAATAAAATGCATGGCCATGTGTGTTTACACACGCTCGTGCACTATTGTCAACCAAAACAACTCGACTCTATGTAGAGCGCACAACCTCA
Organism: Omphalea diandra; assembly: GCA_949677035.1. NCBI lineage: Eukaryota > Viridiplantae > Streptophyta > Magnoliopsida > Malpighiales > Euphorbiaceae > Omphalea > Omphalea diandra. Next base: position 44,965 of record CATIWR010141950.1, read on the forward strand.
ATGCATGGTTGTGTGCTTTTAAAAATCCCAATTTAAACCCTTGCACCTTTTATTCTCTATTCATTTTTCTCTTAAAAACCCTAAGCACAACTATGCACCTCCCTTTTCCATTTTCCAAACTGGCCTTTCCTTAATAAAAGCTCCTTCCCAAAGCCTTTTTATCACTCTTAATTTCAACCCCAAGCATGTCTAAATGGCTAAAATCCATAGTAAAGAGGAAGTTTGGTTCTTCAAGCTCCAATCCTCCTCTTCTTGGTGCCCCTTCTATTTTTGGCAAGGATTGATAGAAAACAAGGTATGAGATTCTCTTTAAGCACCCTTTTTTCCTACTAAATTCTTAGGCATAAAAGCCCTAGCAAATATGGGATTACTTGATAAGATCTAAGAACTCATTAGGACTTTTTAGTAAGAATGCTTTATTAGTCTTTACACTTTCTCATATAGATAGTTAACTTTAGAACTCCTTGCTAGTTTATATGTTGAATCTAGAAGGATAGTGGGAATTACCCTGTCAACACTATTTCCTTTCAATTGCTTACCCTTCCCTTAAATGAACTTATGAGGACTTTTTAACTAAATAATGAAAGGTATGTAGATTTTATGGAGGATTTTAATAACCAAGCGGTTTGGGTTTATTTAGCTGGCTAATCTTGTTATGAAGCAAGGGTAAGGTTTCAGAGATAAGGGAGCCATCTTTACATTATATGCAACATTTACTTTCGTATTTGATGACAGGTAAAAGAGACAACAATGGGGTAGTCAATCATATTGAGTTGTTTTTATGGTGCATGAACTTTGACCATCCTATTAACACTGTTTGGTAGATTGTACACAATTTGGGCATGACACTCTAAGAGAGATTTCGAGGGTATTTTTATCGATGATTTTATTACAATTCTTGCCCATTACTTGCTAGTTTATAATCCTTCTTCCAATGCTCATCTTACAATAGCCAAGGGCGACTATTACTTGTCATATGAGAACATGCTTCACATGGGTATTGTTAAGCAAATATTTCTTAATCCAGGATGACTATTGTAAAGATCATTCCCACAAGAATTTTTTCACACCAATACCAATCAAATCTTAATTTTTCTATTATCTGGCAATTGAAATAATAAAAGAATAATAAATAAAAATAAAAATTACAAAAATAATTAAATAAAACTAAAATTAAATTAAAACAAACTCTTATGACAATGATTTCTAGGGAATTCAGGTACATCATAATACCATTCCATAGATATATCAAGACAATTGTTTCAATTGAAATTGGATTGTTTTTGAAGATGGATTTACCTAATTTACTTAATAATTTCTCTTGAATAAAATCAAGTATATTATTACTGAAATTATATCTATTCTCGTGGTTATAAAATTCAATAACAATGCATTAAGATTTATGAATAATCCTTGAATATCTATAAAAGTCAAGTTTACTCTCGTGGTCCCAATCTCTTAGTTTTATATGTTAAGACTAACCTTAGGTTTCCACTATTGTTGCATCATCTAGAATCCTAAACATTGCACATATGTGGTGGTTGATACATACAAGATTAATTAAGCTCAAATATATTAAATCAAGACATCCAACACAATTGAAACAAAAATCAATTTGTAGATTTATGAAATAAATAATGGACTTTCACCCTAAACACTAGAATTGAACAATTAGTTCATCCTAAAAGAAGAACAAGAAATAAAAAAGAAAGAATCCATTGAATTGAGTATAAGAAAATTCAGAAGAAGAGTCTTACTAACAAAAACAATGAAAACCCTATAAGAAGATTTTTCTCATCTTCATAAAATCTTCTTTTTATTTGTTATAGATGTAGATACACTTTTCTCTCCTCAAAATCTGCTCTTTTTTCACTCTGGAATCTCTATCCAAATAGGTCAAATCTATTTAAAAAGCAACTTGCAATATGCATTTTAAAAACTGGATCTGAAGCTTTTCATGGCCCGATTCAGGAACCATGTAACTGCCCTTGCACTTAACTTTTTACGTGATTCTGCTCTACTAACTAGTCAACTGTGTAGCTTGTATGGTCTAATGTTTGGGCCATGCAATAGTCTGTGCGACACTGTTGAAAACTACAATGTAGCTCCTTTTCAAGAGATTTCTGTGCAAATATAAAAGAAACATAAATTAACTTCTTCTAGAATAAAAACAACATAAAACTAGAAACATTTCTAATTCCTAATCTAAAAATATGCATTATAAGAATCCCTATCAATCTCCCCCAAACTTAAAGTTTTGTTTGTTCATAGGCAAAGAAAAGAAATAACAAGAGAACTTCTCGAATCACAATTACAAACCCTTGAACGTAGAAAACTCTTTAATAAACTGACACAATCAAACTTGAGAAAATTTATGAAATTAAAGTTCACTTACAAGCAATCCCAAGCATAAATCAATTAAGAAATATGCAAAAACCACAATACACTTGTCTCTCTACTGATGCAATTTAAAATCAAATATCATACAAGCTAGTATTGTCAAACCTCTTCCTAAACAATGCTTTGCAAAATTCTATAGGCAAGAATACACAATCAATCTCCACTAATGTAAGTACCTATCTCATCGAGGATCAAAAAGGTCTTTATTAGCTTGTAACAGGGCTAAAGGAAATTAGCTTGCCAAGAAAAAGGGTAAAAGATTTAATTAAGAGAATTTCAAAAATTAAAATTATCAAGTGAGATTAAAAATTCTCATATCAAATCTAAAATTTTTCAACTGAGGCAAATCACTTACTCTTTTATTCTTTATGACAATCACTTAAATAATTCCAATTCAACATAAAGGATAGAGCAAATTGTGTGCATGGTGCATGTCATATAAAATTGTAAACTATACCATTATAGCTCAAAAAACTTTAAAATTCTTACTTTTTCCTTTTTTTTCTTTCTCTATTTTTTTTCTTTTTTTTTTTTAAACTATCCCAAATGACTAACCAATTGTAAATATGCAAGCACTACCCATCTCAAATTTTTTTTGAAATATAAAACACTTGTACATATGCACAAATATATAATTAAGAAGGAAATTCAACTTTCTCAGCAAACACAATGGAAATTATAATGCCACTTAAAAATTTTTAATTTTAAAATTCTTTTAGTGGATGGGCCATAATGTGGGCTATATGGTAATAAGGTTAAAAGTACTAAGAAAAAAAGTTTATATACACTCTTAGAGTGTATTTTGAGGCTCAAAAGTGTGCAAAGGATAAAAATTTATAAGATATGGAGGGACTAAATATGTTAACACAAAGAATGCCTAAATCATTCTCTTGAGCAAATGTGAATTAATATTTTACCTTAAAAGATTGTATGCTTTGTTCTAAAATTAGTGGAAAAGATTTTAACAAACTAGCATGCATACACTTTAAAATTAAATAAGCTATCATTACGAGGAGTAATGGTTCAAGCAAATTCCTTAATCAACTTAAATAAGAAATTACTTGCATTTTTTTTTATCAAATTTATTCAATTGTCTAAATTTTCTAATAAAATTGATCGTGCATAGTTCCATTACAAGCATTCCAAAATCCAAAAATTCATAAATTATCAAGTAGTTAATTTAGCTTAACTCTTAAATCAGACAACCTACCTAAAAAGGAAATAAATCATTAGAATTCTCATATTAACAATTCTATTTTTTTTTCACAATTTAAATAACAGCCAAAAAAATTTGAAATAATAAATTCAATTTCAATATTCACAAATGAATAAAAGATTGAAAGAATTAACTTAAATTCCTCCGCCAAAACTAATTAAACATTGTCCTCAACATTCAAAAGGAAAATAAAATTGCAAGGACAAAAAGAAAGAAAAGGACTCCCCTTTCATTAGTAAATCGATAACTATGAACTGTTGCACGTTAGTTTTTCCTAGAATTAATCCAAGAGCATTTTTGCTATACACAAGCAATCTCAAAATTTCTAAATGCATGCATGACAATCTCAGTCCACAAATTTCTCAACAAAATCATTAAATTTTTTCAAATTCACCAAAATTGAATTTCATTTTTGTAATTCCTATATTTGCACATAATTTCAATTAAATACACATATTTCTAATCACCAACTTGTGTTGTCTTGTAATTATTTAGTAACAAAATTAAAACCTGTCAATAAATTGGTGGCATCAACTTAAAACAAAATGTAAATAAATTTTGTATAATTAAGAGGAATCATAACTTAGTAACCACAACTGCCAAGTTTTTGCAATTTCCTTTACTTGCAAACAAATCCATGAAAACTTATTCTCATTCCTGAAAAACAGAACTAAAAAACACAAGCCAAATATACAAAGTTGCTAGTAACCACAGTTGCTTTTTTTTTTTTCAAAGTTTTTGCATATGCAATTCAATAGGAACAAGTTTCACAAATAAAATATTTTTTTCTCACTATTGCATCCATAAAAAAATAAAAAAACTTGACAAATTAACCTATCAAACACAATTCGCAATAAAAAAATTCAAATAACTGACATAAAAAAATACTTCAATAAATAAAACATAAGATTACCCAAATATCCAAACATTCAAACATAAAAAAAAAAAAAAAGAACTAGATTACTAATTCAAATCTTATAACAATCAAACACGAAGTATCTCAACATAAAATGACAAAAAAAAATCAATTCTAAACCTGCAACAATTTGAAACATAAAATACCCAACTGACGGTACAAAAAATGGAAAAAACAAATAGAATAAGTAAATGAGGAACAAAAAAAATAGAAGAAAAGAAATTAAATAAGAAAATTAAAAATCACTAGTTTGTTGGTGGAGATTGTTGATAGAAGAATCTCATACGCACAAAAAACTTGTAACTTTTTGTCAATAAGATCTAAGCTCTTCATTATATAGTGACTTTGATTTTGTTGATTTTTCAAAGAGAGAAATAGATAGCTTTTTTTTTTTTTTTTTTTTGACTTTTTGATGATGGACATAGTAGGATTTGGGTGGCTTTTGGAAAAAAAAGAAAGTAGGTAGGTTGAGAGAAGTTGAGTACAATTGAAGAAAGGAGGTGGTAGCTTGAGTAAAGTTTAGGGTTTGTTTATGTTAGGGTTAGGAGGAAAACAAAATGAGTATTTAAAGGGAGCTATCATTTGACGTCGCATGGTCTGATGCATGGCACATGCAACCCGTTTGCAATTAAATTTCAGTATTTTCCTTCATTTTTGAACCCTCAAAGTATTGTACCCTTCATAGTCACAGCTAGTGTTATTGCCTCGTGATCATTGCTCCCAAAATATTCTATAATTAATCAAAATTAACTGAAATTAAACACATTAAAGTAATCTAATGATGAATTAAACTAGCAAAAACTACTAAATTTTTAAGAATTTAAACATTGCAATGATTAAAAATTTTAAAAGAAATAACATGCAAAAATTAAAATAAGCAATCTAAAAATGACTGAAACAATAAAATCATTTGGTTGGCTTCCAAAAAGTGCTTTTTAAAAGTCATTAGTTTGACTTTTTTCATAAATTCTTAGCTTAAAGTGAATTTAAGAGAATAATTTCTCCATTATATAATGCAACATCATAGAGAAAAGCTTCAAATGCTATCCATTCACCTTAAATGTTTTAACACATCTCATTGCAACTCTACAGGTCTATAAGGTAAAACTTGCAACACCTGTAGTCGAACTTCAAGTGAGGGTTTTTACAATTGCTTAGCATGCCATAACTTGTCGTTCTTCTTATACATTCAGGCATTTTCATAAACATCACCTTGGAATGCATATCTCAAATGAAGAGAAAGAGGTTTTGGCTCTAGAATTGGAGCTTTTTCTATTTATAGGGAATTCTTACCTAGCTTAAAATTCTTAAACCTGCAATCTTTAAATGGAGGGCTTGTTTACAAAAGCTGGTTGTGTTTTCATGTTCTTTATGGAATGGTGATACCCCTTGAGCCATGTAAGCTTCAGATGGATCCTTAGGATGCTTCTGCTGAAAAAAATTCTTAAATTGGCTCATGAATCACTTCCTCTTTATTGCAATCTTTAATTAAAGAAGATTGTTTCATAGATTTGAAAACATTGAACTCCATTAATTCTCCCAACACATTCAAAGTTAGCTTGCCATTCTTCACGTCAAATATGGCTCCCACAATTGCTAAAAATGGTCTTCCAAAAATCAAAGGTATGTTTACATCCTCATCCATGTCAAGTAACATGAAATCCATCGGTATAATGAACTTTCCTACTTGCATGAGAATGTTTTTCACTACTCCAACTAGGTGTTTAATAGAGTAATTGCTAATTGCAAAATCACCATAATTGGTTGAATTTCATCAAGCTTTAATTTCCTATAAACTGAAAGAGGTATTAACTAATAGTTACACCTTAATCACATAATGTTCTATCAAATTTGCAATTAAAAATTTGACAAGGATGAAGAAACTCCCTAGATCCTTAAGCTTTAATGGAAGCTTATTTTAAATTATGGCACTACAGTTCTCTGAAAGGGTGATTATCTTAAATTGCTCTAACTTTCTCTTTTGAGGCAAAAGATCCTTAAGGAATTTTGCATATGCAAGCATGTGCACTAAAACTTCAGTAAATGGAATATTGATGTTAAGTTGTTTAAACATCTTTAAAAATTTAGCATTTTGCTTGTCTAACTTATGTTTTTGCAACCTTTGGGGGAAAGGAATAGGTGGAACATATGGTTTCACTGGTATAGGCTTGCTTTATTCTTCTTCCTTAGCTTCTTCCAGCTTATGATCACCATCTGGACTAAAATTTGTTGTTGCCTTCTCATTTTTTGGTTTTGAAATCTTAGGATTTTTAGGAATTTTTAGGAATTTTTGGTATTTTTAGGGTTTCGTTCTCATCATCACTCCCGCCTTTACGTGGGGGGTCAGGTATCTCTATGTCACTTCGCAAAGTAATCACATTACATTATTCTCTAGGATTTATTTCAGTCTTGCTAGGTAATGTGCCTTTCATTCTTTCATTGACAGTGCTAGCCAATTACCCAATTTACATCTCCAAGTGTCAGTTGTGTTGCTCTATTTGGTTCACCCTCACTTCAAGCTTGTCAATCTTGTCTAGCTTAGTCTCCACTTTCTCAAACTTCTCAATCAAGAACTTTTGCATGTCCCATGTTTTCTTTTATTATTATTGGATTGGTTGAGCTATTGAAACTCCACCTTATTGCCTTTCAGAAAAATCAAGAGGATGAGAAGGCTTGGCTTGGTTGCTCTACTCCACCTTATGAGAAGTTGGGATGATTCCTCTACTCAGGATTGTAGGTGGTTAAATATGGATTATTAGGATGCCTATGGAATTTAGAAACATATTGCACTTACTCACTTGAATTTTGAATAAAAGAATTCCCCACTTGGCAATCAGTTCCCTTATGTGCTCTTTCATACCATTTACAATTTAACAGTGGGGTAGTGATGACAAGCAAACTCAGACCTTTAATCTTCTTTGCAAAAGCATCCATTTTTTTGTTAAGCATAGTATAAGCATTAATGTCATAAATACCCAAAACTTACTTGTTGATCCCCCTTTCACTTATTTGAGGACATCTCTTCTAAGAAAGCATAAGCATCATCAATTGGCTTCCCTATAAGTACACCTCCTACTGCGACATCAATTGTAATGCAAACAAAATGATTGAGCCCATTATCAAAGGTTTGGACTACCAACCAATTTGGCAAGCTATGATGTGAATATCTTCTTTGTAGCTTCCTCAAATCTCTCTTATGCTTCATATAATGTCTCATTTAGCTCCTACTAGAAGCTTGCAATTGCTTGCCTAATCTATATAGTCTTACTAGTTGGAAAATATTTTACTAAGATAGCTCGAGATAGATCATCCCAAATGACAAATGAGTTGGGTGCCATCGAGTTCAATCGTCTTTTTGCCTTATCTTTGAAAGAAAAAGGGAACAATCACTATATGATCTATTGATCTTAAAAGTTGCACATATTTTCAGAAAATTAGAGATGTGGGCATTCGAGTGTTCAACAGCTTCATCCCCAAATGTGTTTTGTTGCAGCATCTGAATAATTGCCAATTTAATCTCAAAATTCCTGGCTGTAATGCTAGATTGAGCCTTTTAGTTTTATGGCATAACAAATTCTTACAAGATCCATGGTCTTTTTTCATCACCCATTGTAGCCTTAAGCAAATTCCAAGTGCTTAACCTATCAAAAGAAATAAAACACAATTAAATGCAAAAAATTAAAGATGTAGAATTTAAACACTAGATAATAGAAACCTTAAGTATAATTGATATAATGAAAAATTAATCTCTGAAAATGGTTTCAAAAACTTGTTACGTATGTAAACCTTGCAAGTGCACAAAATGCTTCTCGTAATACAATAATAAGTAGAGATCATTCCTACGTGGATTGTTTCATACAAGAACCAATAAAGCCTTAATTTTTCTATTATCTAGCAACTGAAATAATAAGAGAATCACAAATAAAAACTGAAATTACAAAAATAATTAAACAAAACTAAAATTAAATTAAAAGAAACTCTTATGGCAATGATGTCCAAGCAATTTGGGCACATCACAATATCATTCCATAAATATATCAAAAGAATTATTTCAATTGAGATTGTATTGTACCTGAAGATGAATTTTCCTAACTAACCCAATAGTCTCTCTTGAAAAAAATTGAGTCTATTATTAATGAAATTATATATACTCTCGTGGTCACAAAATTCAATAACAATGCATTAAGCACATGAATAATCCTTGAATATCTCTAAAATTCAAGCTTACTCTTGTGGTCTCAATCTCTTAGTTTAATACATTATGACTAAACCAAGACTTTTACTCTCACTCCATTATTTAGAATCTCAAATATTGCACATATGTGACCCTTCATATAAATAAGATTGATTAAGCTTAAACATAGTAAATTAAGACACCTAACACAATTGAAGCAAAAATCACTTCATAGATTTATGAAATAAATATTGGGCTTTCACCCTAATCCTTAGAATTGAAGAATCAATTCATCCTAGAAGAAGAAAAATAAATAAAAAAGAAAGAAACCATTGAATTAAGTAGAAGAAAATTCAGAAGAAGAGTTTTGCTAACAAAAGCAATGAAAACTCTAAGAGAAGATTTTTCCATCTTCACAAAATCTTCTTTTTATTTGTTGTAGATGATGATGCACTTTTCTCTCCTCGAAATTTGCTCTTTTTCCATTTAAGAATCTCTATCCAAATAGGTCAAATCTCCTTAAAAACAACCTATAATATGTGTTTTAAATATTAGATCTAACGCCTTACATGGCTTGATGCATGGGTCATGCAATTACCTATGTATTTAACTTCTTACGCGATTTTGCTTTGCTAACTAGTTAACTTTGTATCCTTACATGGTCCAATGTATGGGCCATGTAATAGCCCATGCAACACTACTGAAAATTGCAATTTAACTTTTTTTAAGAGATTCTTGTGCAAATATAAAAGCAACATAAATTAAATTATTCCAAAATAAAAACACTATAAAAACTAGAAAATTTTCTAATTCCTAATCGAAAAATATATACTAAAAGAATCTCTATCAATGGCCAAGAGGACAGTAAAGAGCCAAGGGATGTGTTTATGTAAGAGCCTTACATTCATATTCCACCCCTTTTAAAAATGAGCCAATTGAAAGATGTGTTAGATCAAATGAAATCTCAGACCATCGTCAAGCTATCTTTAAAGAAGAAGTACAAAAATAGCTTACAACATTAGATACTAGGATGATGGACATGGATGGATGCCTCTAAGCTTACTTTGGACATGTTGGATTTCCTTTACTCTTTATTTTCATCTTACCTTCCATTTTATGTTTCTTGTGTGCTTGTAACTTTTGTTTTTATGTTTTATGATGTTTAAACTTTTGTTGAGTTTGGATTTCCTATTATGTTTAACAATTATGATGAATTATGCTCTTAATTTCACACTTAATGTTTTATGTTGCCATTGAGGCACTTATGTTCATAGCTATAATCTTATGAGGCATTTTCATGGATGGCATTTGTGATAAGATCTTTGATACTTTCATTGTGCTTTTAATGAATGGTATGGTCTTCCATATGGTTGTTTTGGTTGGTTATCTCAGGATCTTAGAACTCCTTCTCTATATGTTTAAAAGGGAAGTCCTTTCACTTTACTCTTTATTTTATGTTTTTAATCATTGAAGACAATGATGGTTCAGTTTAAGGGGGATTTCCTTAGAGTTACCTTTCACTTGATCACTCTTGATTGAAGTAATGCTCACACTTGATATTATTTCACTTTCATGTATTCAAGTAGTTCTTTTGAGCTTAATGTCAAATTTAACAAATTTGTGGTTAGTTTTGGTTTGAGGTTTTAATGTGAACATTCCAAGAAATTTTTTAATCATTGCTCATATTTAATTAGGTTAATTTTCCTTGTGATAATGATTTGAGCTTATTGGTCATGTTCTTATTCAAAAATTGGTTTGGTACAATATAACAAATCATGCACATTTGGCAAACTATAAATTTTCTTATGAGATGTTTCAATCGTATCACTTTAGGCTAGAAGAAACTTTTACATATGCTAGAACAAGTTAAAATGTCTTTAAAGGTAAAATCTTAAAACTTGGTAACTTTAAGGAAATGATTAAGGCATTCTTTGGTTGCCCCATTACTCGCCATCCATTCTTTGATTTATATTAACCATTGTCGCCCATTTTGAGCCTTACAAAAATACTCCTTAGAGAGTATTGATAGTCTTGTCCTTCCTTAACCCATAACCCTCATTATAACCAAATAGCCTAAATTATCTTTTACCTCCCTTATCAAGAGAATATAGCTAGGAAATGGTTATATAATGTTATGTTATGTCAATTATGTGCATATTTGGAGAACTTGCAAAAAATGCTCATTTATTGTTATATTTTAAACCATAAGAACTAATTCAAGTTTAGGGTGGTAGATTGCTATTCAAATATCTTGCTCTCATGTATATCATTCCATTCTTAAAAAAAAAAAAAGCCACCAAGGGAATGAGAAAAAGGGAATGTTAGTAAGGTTTTATAAAGGATAAATAGGAGAAATGCATATGAAGTAGTCTATCATACTTCAAATTATTAGTATAACTAATATCCTAGTAAAATCTCTCTTATTTTGGACTTGACCACTCTTTGGTAGCTCTAACCCTAAACCATACATTATAAGCTAATAAAGACCTTAACATCCTTAAGGTTGCTAAAATCTACATTAATGGAAAAAGGTGAATTAGCTTTGCCTATGGTCATATGTGATTCGTAATAATCGAGGAAGAGCCTTGCTTAATATGAGTATGAAAGAGGATCAAATAATGAGTAAACTGTGATGCTAATTCACACACACACACTCTATTGTGTTTGATTAATTATGAACAAAACATGACTAATTTGAACTTGTTATTATCATGAGTGCAATTACTCAATTAATGAAGATCATCATTGTAGCTGAGATAAATCTTCTCTTTGAAACCTTGGTATTCAATGACCATAAAAATTGTTGAATTTTGCATTAGGGAAAAAGATGATTTCTTAAGGATAAGTAAAGATTCAAGATTGGGGGAATATGTTTAACATCATAATTTGTATGTTTTATACTTCAATTCTCCCTGAAAACCATATATATTCTCTTAATTCTTCATATAAAATGTACTTAATGCATGCTAATTATTGTTATACACGCTTAAAAGTGAAGAAAAGCAAAGTTCCTATAAAGAAGGAGAAATGCACGATTGTGCTTGGATAACACATGGTCATGCGTCTCAGCAACATCAAGGTACCAAAGGAAATAAAAAGTACATTGCCTTGAACCATGGCCATGCATCCTTGAGAGATGGTATGCAGAAAAGAAGTTGCAACAACACTCGATCGTATGCTTCATTAAATCGTAAAACAAATGAAGAAATCTCCGAGAATTTTTATCCTTTCCTATGCATCCAAGCTTCCTCTTCGAAGCCATGGTTAAAACACTATTTAAAGAGGAGAATAAAGCAAAATTAGTGCATGAAAAATTCACTCAAGGCAAGAGAATAAAGATAACAAATTTCAAGGATTTAATTAAGGAGTTGTAGAGAGAGAAGGTGTAAGCAATCAAGGAAGTTCAAGAAGAAGTTCATGGATATTCTTGGGATTGATTTGATTGTCATCTTTTCTTCTTTCCTTTTTATTATGATCTAAAATCTTGAGTCTAGGGTTGTAGATTGATCTTGTGTGACCTATATTAATTTTCCTTAATGTAAGTCTTTTAGGTTCTTTCTTTCTTTATGTTAGTATTTGTTGAATGCTTCATATTATTATTTGACTAGCCATTAATCATATTTAGCTTTGCGAATCGACTATTGAGAGATGCTTTTTATGGAATGGATCCTTTAACAATTCCTTTATTTTGTTATGAGTTAAGAGACCTTAATAAAGCATCGTTATCCTTAGAGTCATGTTTGGTAAGACAATATGATGTCTTGCTTTTGAGTCAAGAGACCTCTAGCTTAGCATCTTTTAGTATGTTAATTGATATTCAAGAGATTGACTAATCACCCTAGTAACTTAATAGTAGCACTTGATGAATGAACTAAATAGATGAAGATTATGAATCCATTAGAAGTTTCCAACTGAAGTTAAACCCTTAACTAGTTTATTCTATTGATTGTTTTTTTTTTTTTATAGTTACTTTGTTATAGTGTTATTAGTTTTAATTCTTAGTTTACATTTGTTTCTAGTTTAATTAGTTTTAATTCTTAGTTTAAACATTTTTTTATTTAGGATTTCTAGATAATACAAGGAACATAAAACTTAGTACTTATTACATGATCCTTATGGGAACAATATCTATGCTATTGTACACTTTATTACTTAATGACCTATATGCTTGCAATTCAAAGGGTTATTCATATAGAAGTAACCCATCATCACCCATAGAAATAAATTTTAAATGGATAGAATATATGCTAGTAGAGAAGTGAAAACACAAAATTCAATTAAGATTAATAATAAGTAAAATGTACCCGTATGCAATTTTGTCTAGAAATTATATCGTTATTCAATTACATTTTATTTTGAATCTTTTATGTGTTAAACCAAGGTTAAATATGTCCTAATCAGTCAATTTTCACTGTATTAAGTAACTATTGCATTATGCATTCAAACAATACCCCATAACCAAAACATGGAGAGTAAAAAATAGGGACCTAACTTACTTGGTTGATTTTAAGTGTTGCTTCATGGCTTTGCTTGGTAATGGAAGGTTTAACTTTGTAGGAAAGAATGAAAGATGTCAAGAAGGAAGTTTTCAAATGAGAGCAAGACGAGGGAGACCGCGAAGTATATGAGTGTGTTTGCTTTTTAAGATTTAGAATTCTAATTCTCAAGGTTTAAGCCCAGAATTAGAAAAAAGATTGAATTTGATATTTTAAAATCAATAGAATTACTTTAAAATCATAATATAAATTCTTAATGGGGTATCAAACAAAAAAATATAATTCTATAGTCCAATTCCAATTATGGGTTTAATTATGACATCTAAACGAGTTATAAGTGTAATTTCTCTCTGAAAGCCTGTTGGAAAATGTAATTTAGCTCAATTTCTTTTGTTTTCTTTCTTTTCTTTACCAACCAAATAAGGAAAATAATTTCAATTTCTTTTCCTTTCTTTTCTTTTCTCCTCATTTCTCTTCAATTAAACAAAGGATCAAAGATTTGATTTTAAAAAAATTTATTAACATTGATAGACTTTTATAGACATTTTTAAACTTTCATAATATCTTATATAATATAATGAATTTATATTTCTCATGTAATAAAATAAATATTTAAAATAATAAATAAAAGTAAGAGCTTACTATAAATGAATTTATATTTCTCATGTATTTTAGTTTGTTGCTAATTTATTTTCAAATGTATATTATATTGACTATATCAAAAGTGTTTTTTGTTCCTTTACTAATTGATTCCTTTTACTCCATACATCAAACCCAAATTTTGAATATCATTTATATTTGTACTTATTGGACCAAGTTGGTCAAACTTGATTGAACTTATTTAAGATCTTAACAAGTTAGATTGATAGGCATTAATATGTGTGTTGAGTGTTGTTCTTATAGAATATAAGGTTAGAATAAGTTAGAAAGTCAAAAGAAACCAAATCTCTAAGTCACAAAAACTAGCATGTAAATCAAAAACTAAATCACAACCATTATCTCAAACATCACAACTGCTATTAAGTTTAAGAATAAAACCATTTATCCAATTTAGTACGCGATTAGATTCTCATTTAGGAATCATAACATGATCTAAAATTACGATTGAAAAATCATTATTGCAACTACAATCTTCAAAGCTTAAAGAAATGAGCTCTAATAAATACCTAAGAACCCACTTAAAGCGTGTCACATATTCAAAAAATTGTTATGCCATTTGAAGATTGTGATCACAATACCATAAGCATGACCAAAACCAACATTTACCTTGAACCAAAAAGTTTAGGCTAGTATGTAACGAGCTTTGCATTCCATTATCCTAATGCAATCAAGTATTGGACCACGACTCACAAATCATGACTAAGACCTCTAAACAAAAATGGAGCACTGCAATGGCTAGTCCACGAAATAAATGATCAACTGCCATTTGACACATATGAAGATCCAAACCACTAAATAGGAATCTTGAGCATGACATGTGGATTGCAATTAAAATGTCTCAACCATGAAATCTATATGACAAGTAATAAATTAGGATTTCCTATCAAATCATGGAGATATGGAAATAGTTTTTTTTAGTAATATCCATTTAGTGATTGTAAATTATAAATACTCAACCAAGTGGCTTTGAATGCAAGAGAATAATCATTTATTGTGTCTAAACTCTTATAAATTCTTTCCTCTAGCCTCTCTTTCTATAATGTTATTGTACTTTATTTATTGAGAGCGTGTTGATTATATTCATTACTTATAAAGATTAAGTGTGCCTTAAACACTTGGGTATTGGGTTTTCAAATGAGCCTTATTAGAGAAAAACTCTTATAAGTTTGTGCATTAACCTTAAATAGAAAGTGTAATTAGGGTTGGGTGTGAGTTAAAATACTAAGTTGAGTATGAGTTTGTAAAACACTTGATGAATTAGTAAATTACCTAATTGGAAAATTAAAAAGTGGACGTAGGGTATGTTAATACTTGAACCATAATAAATCATGTCTTGATTTCCCTTTTTCCTTTCTTTTATCTTAATTATTTATGTTCCCTTTAAAATTTAAATTTTTCACCAATTCAACCCACCTTCTTGGTGCACAAAGGCCAATAAGTGGCATTAGAGCTAAGTCTAAAAAAAAGTCTTAATTGCTTTAGTAAACATCATGGATAATGAAAGGATCTACTCTCACCTCAAACCTCACTTTGATGGAACTAATTATGCTTATTAGAAGTATAAGATATAGGACTATATTGATAGTGATCTCATTGATATATGGGATAGTATTGCTAAGGAGTGGAAGCTTCGTACCAAATTTGTTGATGGATTTAAAGAGCCTCTCCTAAGAGAAGAATGGGTTGAAGCCCATAAAAAGTTGAATGGTAAGAACAAAAGGGAAATGACTATCATCCTTAGCTCTTACAAAATGTAGAGGAGTCCAACATTGCCAAAGTACCTATAGGCTATGGAAAAGCTTTGGAGAATTATCATGAATGCACCATGCAAGTCAAGTCAAGGAAGATCCATATGCATGTAATGGAGTATATGCTCTTCATTATGAGGGCAAATGAAAACATCACCGATATGATCAATAGGCTTTTTGCCATTATTAATAATATGAATAAGTTAGGAATACATGTATTTAAGGAAGATGTCAATTTCAAGATCCTTAAAGTTCTTATATTAGAGAAGCTTAGTGTTAGGCTAGTATTGAAGAAGCCAATGAAGACATTGGTAAAATACTAACTGATGTCCTCATTGGAAAGATTCTCACTTATGAAATGGTAATCAAGAATGATGAAAAGTTGGAAAAAAAAAGAGAAAAAGAAGAAAAGAAGACTCTTGTTCTCAAGTCTACCATAATGGAGCAAGAAATTGATACAAGTACTAATGACTCTTATGAAAGTGATAAAAAATAAGAAGAGCTTGCAATGTTTTTAATGAGATCTAAGGAGTTGATGAGGAAGAAAAGAGAAACAAAAAAACCTTAAAAAATCATCTTATAACTATAAAGAGAAGAAAAATGATGTGACTCATTATGCAAGGATACATCAAATCTGATTGTCCCAAGCTTAAGAAGAAGAAGAAGAAGAAGAAATGGAACAAGGAAAAGAGGAAAAGCCTCAAGGCTAATTGGGAAGATGACTTAACTAAAGGAGAGGAAGAGAATGAAGTTGTAAATTTTGCTTCATGGCTTAAGATGACTATTTAATAAGGATTGCTTCGACTCTTACAATGATGAGAACACTTAACATAGGGATAGTGGTTGCTTAAAGCATAAGATCAGAGATAGGAAGTTATTCACCTTCATCAAGAAGAAGTAAGGTCGAAATGTTACATTTGAAAATAATGTCAAAGGTAAGGTAATTGGCATTAGTTGTATTAGTAAAAAGGGTTGCCCCCTTATTGATAATGTTCTTCTTATTGATGGTTTGAAACTTAATTTATTACATATAAGTCAAATATGTGATAAGGGTAATAAATTTTACTTTAACTCTAAAGAATGCCTTATCGCTACCTTAATAGATGACAATGTAGTCTTTAAGGGTGAAGCACGAACAAATACCTATATAATTAACTTAGATAATTTAATTAACCAATCTTTCAAGTGTCTAATAAGTCTTAGCTTTCACACAAAAGACTTAGACACGCAAACATGAAACTTCTCTAAAACCTCTGAAAACGAGAACTAGTAAATGGTCTTTTGAAGCTCAAGCTCTATGGAACTTGTCAAATGAGGAAGCAACATTAATCTACCTTCAAATCCAAAAATGTTGTAAGTACTATTAGACCTCTTCAACCGATTCATATGACCTTGGTTGGACCAATTAGGAATGCTAGTTTAGGTGGAAAGATTATGCATATGTGTTTATTAGTGACTACTATAGGTTTACATAGGTTAGTTTCTTGACTCATAAGAGTAATGCATTTGATGTTTTTAAACTTATTGCACAAAAGTTCAAAATGAAAAGGGTTACTTCATTTGCAGCAGTAAAAATGACCATGAAAAATAATTTCAAAATCAGAATTTTGAAACCTATATATTATTTGTAAAATGATATTTCTCACAGCTTTTAGCTCTTAAAACACCACATAAAAATGGTATTGTAGAGAGAAAAAATAGAACATTAGTGGAGATGGCTAAAACTATGCTTAATGAGTATTCACCTCTTAATTACTTTTGGGCCAAAGCCATTAACACTTCATATTATTTGCAAATAAAGCTTTCAAAAGACTAATTTTAAACAAAACTTCTTATGAGTTATGGAATGGAAGAAAGCCCAAGCTTTCATACCTTAGAGTATTTGGATGCAAATGTTATATTTACAAATGATAGCCTTAAAAAATTTCTTAGAAAATTTTCTCCAAAATCGATGAAGGAATTTTCTTAAGCTATTCCACCACTAGCAAAACATATAGAGTCTTTAACAAAAAGTCCATAATGGTTGAAAAGTCTATGAATATTGTATTTCATGAATCTAGTAAACTTGTTATTGGAAAAGGTTCTCTTGTTAATGATCTTATAAGTAAATTTGAGAAGCTTGAGATCAACACCATCCCAAAGGAACTTGAAGATGAAGAAAAAAAGGACCTTAATAAATTATGTAAGCATAACCACAACAAGAGGGGAACCAAACTCAAAAGGTATCCAAGGATTAGAGGGACTCTAAGAACCATCTAAAGGAACTCATCATTGGGGAGAGCTCAAATGGTGAAAGTACTAGGGCTTTACTAAATAATTTAATAATAATCTTACTTTTGTTTCTCAAATTAAGCCAAAATCAATTAATGAGTTTCATGATGATGATTTTTGAAAGATTTCTATGCAAGAGAAACTCAATTAATTTGAGAGAAAGAAAGTTTAGGAGCTTATTCTAAGACATAAAGAGCATCTAGTTATGAGTTGTAAATGGATATATAAGAATAAGTTAGATGAGCAAGGGTCCATTGCTAGGAAAAAAGCTAGATTGATTACTAAGGGTATAACTAAGAGGAAGGTATTGACTATGATGGAACCTGTGCCCCTATTCTAAGGTTAGAGGCATTAGGATATTTCTTGCATATTCATGTCATATGAATTTCAAACTCTTCAAATGGATGTTAAAAGTGCTTTTTTTAAATGGTTTTATTAAGGAGGAAGGTTATATAGAACAACTTTTAGGTTTTGAGCATCATGAGTTTTCATACTGCGTTTTCAAACTAAGGCCTTGTACGGATTAAAACAAGCTCCTAAATCTTAGTATGAAAGGCTTAATTCCTTTCTTTTGAAAAGGACAAGGTTGACACTATTTTATTTATGAAAAAGCATAACAATGATAAAATTAATTATTTAAATTTATGTTGATGATATTATTTTTAATGCTGCTAATGAATCTCTTGGTGAGGTATTTGCTAAATGCATGGGAATTTGAAATAAGTATGATAGGACAACTCAAAATTTTCCTTGGTCTATAAATCAAGTAATTTAAAGAAGGCATCTTCATTAACCAATCTAAGCATGGTTGGATGGTTGCAAGATTGCCAAAACACTAATGAGCTTTATAATTAAACTTGACAAGAATGAATCAAGTAAACTAATAAATGAGAAAAAATATATAGAGATTTGATTAGTTCACTTCTTATTACTTTTAGACCTAATATAATGTATAATGTATGCTTGTATGCTAGATTTTAATCATGTCCTAAAATATCTCAGTCACATGCAATTAAAAGGATTTTGAAATATTTGCACGACACTAGGCAATCAGGACTTTAGTATCCTAAGAATTCATCTTTTAGTCTTCTTAGATATTCATTTGTTTACCCGATAGAAAGAGCATTTTCAAAACTTGTGGTGAATGTCGTGTTTCTTCGTTTAGTAAAAAGTATGTTTCAGTTGTCTTGTTTATCGATGAAATAGAATATATAAGGGTGAGTTGTTATTGCATTCAAGTTATTTGAATGAAATAATAACTCAAGGACTGTGGCAAAAAGATTGATCACATTCCCATCAAATGTGACAATGCAAATCTTATCAATCTTTCAAATGATCCCATCCAACATTTTAAAAGCAAACATATAGATATTAGGCATCATTTCCTGATAGGCCATATGAAAAAAAGTAATATTATATTAGAATTCATTGACACAACTAACTAGTTAATGGATATTTTCACCAAATCCCTTAATGAGGAAAGGATTAATTTCATTAAGAGGGATTTAGGAATGCTTGATGAGAGCTGTCTTGGTTAAAAAAGGTCTCATAGTTTGCATTGATTGACATTTAACATGTTTGATGTGTATATGTTATAATTGTGTTATTTATATGTGATGAGATTGACTGATTCAAGTTACATATGAGTTTTTCTATATTCATGTGCTTAAATCAATCAAAAATTAAATTGATTACTTGATATATGGCTATTTGAAATTTTTTTATATTTAAGCTTATTTTTCAAATTAATCCATAAATTATGATCGCATAAACTTTTGCAGTCAAGATTTACAAGTCATTTTATTTTTCTACTGCATTTCAAACTTCATGCTCACAACATTCTTTTCACCATTATAACTTTTAGAAATTTTTAAATTTCTTAGTTATGGTCAAACTAGTTGATACTCATATTTTTCATATTTCGTGATCACGACTCCTTTTTAATGGTCACAAATTACAAGAACAACTGAGTAATAATTAGTTGATTTTAAACAGTTATTTTTTGCATTTAATGCCATTTTTAGCCATTTTAACCCCTCTAATGCCTGTTTAAACTTATATTTTTTTATTAATCCTTCATATTTCTTACATTTTCTTCTCACTTCTCTCAAATTCTCTCTAATTTTTCTCTAATTTTTCTCTAATCTCTTCTACTTCATCTCCATTTCTTCTACTCCTTCTCTCACTTTCATCTTCCTTATGGCACTAAAGACAAGCCAATTAAAGAGCAAAAAGTGAAGGCCCCTATAGTCCTTTCTTCACCTATCTCCATTTTATGAAATGCATAACACTAGAAGAGAAAAAGAGGAATGAGCTCATCCATAATAAACCTATCCTACCAAAAAAAAAAAAAAATCTTCTTACTTCAACCTTAAAGCTCTTAAGATCAAGAATGAACTCTTTGCCCACCTTTTAAACTTGATTGGGATAAATTCACTTTCATTAAATAGTTAGGGCATGATGAACTACCCCATAAGTTTCTAGCCACTATGGTTATCAACCAAGATGTCACTCATGAGGTCAATATGTACCATATGTTGTTTTATTGCTTTGGCAAATATTACTTCATCTCTTTTCAATCTCTTTCTTCAATTTTTATTTTCCAAACAAGGAAGCATGCAACTTTCATGAACCTAACATTGACTTCAATGGTTTTTTGAACTATTAAAACCACTATGACTCTAAAATCCCACTTTCAAGAAACATAAACTTCTTTCTCTTTTGATTTCTTCATAGAATCATAACCTTTTTCTATAAATGTTAGGGGATATGGCAATAAAAAGGTCTTGTTTGACTAGGTTAGTTAAACCTAAGGCAAAACTCTTTTTTAATCTTGATAATATAGATTGAAAGGTTATAATGTCAATTTCAAGTATTGATCCTACAGATATTTAACTAGGATTGATTTGGAAGTTGAATAGAAACCTTAATCTCAAAGATAGACATTTGTGCTCTAATTCAAGGTCATGAAACAGAAGCTTGTGACTGCTATCCTCCAAAAGAGTTGAATAAATCTCATATAGATGAATTCGCAGTGCATGTCGCGTCCATAGTGGCGACCATGACTTTTGCATTCACTTGGAGGGAACCAAATCTTTAATCAGATCATGCCAAGTGTCCTAAAGAATCGTTTGAAGATTAAATTTCATGATAGCGAAAAAAGTATAGTGACTGTAAATTTGATGAAACAACTTCTCTATTCAAGTACATGATTTCACTGTGAGCATCGCGTCCAAAGAAAAAAATAGAGATTATGACTTTCACTATTTCTTAAGAAATGCAACAACTATTTTTCTTAAAGAACCAATGGTATGATGCCACATGTATTAGTTGTTAGATATAACAAACTTATGTGAAACTCACGACAACAAATAAAGGTCTTGACCATGAATTTCATTTAACAAGCAATAAATGCAGTATCTGCCTAGCTTACTTTGGAGATTTGAAAATAGTTTTATTTATAAAGTCTTTTTGGTGGTTGTAGCCTGTAAATACACCACCAAATGGATTTTAATGCAAAAAGATAACCAATGATTATCCCAAAACTCTTACGAAGTTAATTCTCATAACTTTAAGTCTTTATACATAGTTTAGTGTGAGCTTTAAACACCATGGGTTTGGGTTTAAAAGTAAGCCCTTATATATAAAACTTTTATTTGGGTTTGAGAGTGAGCCTTAGAAAACTCTTGTATAGATTTGAGTGTTAGCCTTGTTAAAAAACTTGTAAGGTTTGGTGTAAGCTAAAGACTAAGTTGAGTGTGAGCCTTGGAAAAATAATTGTAAGGTTTGGTATAAGACTAAATACGAAGTTGAGTGTGAGCTTATAAAACACTAGTGATTTAGTGAAATACCCAATTGGTAAATTAGGGAGTGGATGTAAGGTTGGCTAATACCCGAACCACTATAAAACTCTTATGTTCATTCTTCTTGTACTCTTTCTCTAATTTTTTATTTATTTATGTGAGCTTCCTCCAAAGTTTAAATTTGTCACCAATTTAATCTCCCTTCTTGGTGCACTTGGGCCAACAATTTGTATCAGAGCTAAGTCTCAATTAAAACCTTAATTATGTGAGAAAAGATTAATGGCACAAGAAGGGATCCATTCTCACCTTAGTCCCCACTTTGATGGCAATGATTATGCTCGTTGGAAGCATAAAATGAAGATTTATCATTGTAACAATCTTATCAACTTATGGGATTACATACATGAAGAGTAGAAGCCTCTAACAAAGATGGTTGAAGGAGTAGAGGTGACAATTACAAGAGAAGAATGGAGTGAAACACATAGGAAGGAAAATGAGAAGAATAAGAGGGCAATGACTATTCTTCTAAGCTTCATGTCAAGAGAAGAAATTGGGAGAGTCCAACATTGCCAAACCGTACATGCCATATGAAAAACACTATCATGAGGGTACAACTCTTATGAAATCGAGTAGGTTGGAGATGTATGTGATAGAGTGGGAGCTCTTCATGATGAAAGACAATGAAAGTATGACCAACTTGATAAATAAACTCTTCTCTATTATCACAAACATGAAGTTTGGAAGAATTCTTACCAACTATGAGGTAAATATTAAAATCCTTAAATCTTTTCCATTGGATAAATTTAGTGCAAGTGTATATAGCATTCAATAATCTAATCCAAAGATTGGGAAGGTGCCAACCAATGTTCTCATTGGCAAGCTTCTCACTCATGAGATGGCTCTTAATAAGAATAAAGATATGAAGAAGCTAAGAGGAGAAAGAGATAGAAAAGATAAGAAAACTCGCACCTTCAAAACTCAAGAAAATGACTCAAGCTCAAGTGACTCAAATGAAAGTGATAAAGAAGAAGAGTTTGCCAAGATATCAAGAAGGAACAAGAAGTTAATAAAAAGAAGGAGAGAAAGAAGAATCTAAAGAAAGTCATCTTCCCATTATCATAAGGAAAAGAATAAGAACTTTAAGGCTACTTGGGATGATGATTCAAGTGATGAAGAAGAAGATTAAGAAGTTGCAAACTTTTGCTTCATGACCCAAAAGGACTTCTCCAATAAGGTAAGTACTTCTCCACACTCTTGTGATGAGTATGATGCATTTGATGATGTGGATGAATTTCTTAAAGCTTTAACCTTGAGATGTGAAAAATATAAGTCTCGAGTAAAAAATTATAAGAAAAAGTGTTCACAATTTAAAGATGAATTTAAATGCTTAAATGATCTTGTAAATGAGTTGAAGACATCTAATGAAGAACTTGAAAAATCTTTAGAAA
The DNA here is from genome assembly GCA_949677035.1 of Omphalea diandra. Classification (NCBI taxonomy): domain Eukaryota; kingdom Viridiplantae; phylum Streptophyta; class Magnoliopsida; order Malpighiales; family Euphorbiaceae; genus Omphalea; species Omphalea diandra. The sequence goes on from CATIWR010141950.1 coordinate 68,097, forward strand.
ATCTTTTTAAGTCTTCATTCTCTTTTAACTCTTTGAGAAAGGAAAATGATTCTTTAAAGAGTGAAGTTATTGAACTTAGAAATTCCATCTTTAAATTTCACAAAGGGAAAAAAGATTTGGATACACTTATTATATCTCAAAGATGACATGGTTTAAGCTTTAATAAAGCCACTTCTTCTACATCCCCTCCTACTACATTCATTGAAGCATCAACACCTCAAACTTCTAGTATTGAGGTCATTGGGAAGAAAAGTAATTCTAACACTAAGGGCAAAGGAAAAGCTCTCCAAGGCTCAAGAGCTAAGCTTAAAAGCCAACCATGCATACATGTACACAAAGAGGTATGTTTAAACACACGCATACAAAAACCTCTCATCTACTCATCACTCATGTATTTGCATACATTCACACAACCAAAGTATGAGGAAGCCACCTACTCATACTAACGTTATGCATAGAGGAAAGACTTATAAGTCTAAACTCCAATGCCATTATTGCATAGGATATGCACACATTAATGTCTTTTGCCACATTTGGAAGGCACATCTCAAATTAGAGGACCCTTCAAAGACTAACCCACAAGGACCCAAGTATACTTAGGTACTAAAGCAAAGTGTTTGATATTGTAAGATTGGGACTTCTTTACCAAATTCTCAACATGAAAGACCAAGATATAAATGAAAATTGTTAATGAAGAAAAGATAAAGTTTTAAATCATTATTGGGTATCAAGCCATTGATACTAAACTTGTAATGTATCTTTTATCCTTTATGTTTTTAACTTGATATATTTATACATATGTTTAGGGAGAGTTTTATGCAGTTTTTTTTTTTTTATATATATCCATATGTTAACATGTTTGATTTAATGTGATTATTTGTGTAATGAGTTGAATCAATTCATTTTGCATTTGAGATTGTCTATATTTCAAATGTATAAATCAATCATCAAAATATCATATACTATATATTAAAGCCATATATGAAAATTCTTAAATTTTGGGCCCTAGTTTTTGTGATCAAACATCTTTACATGTTTGAATTATTTTATATTTATGTTAATGAATATTCCATCCTTTTTATGTTTCATCTATTTATCTTCTTATGTGACAAATTGTGAACAATAATGCAAATTGCTTGTGTTTGCTATTATTATTTACGTTTGTGCAATTGATAAGTTTGAAGATATTCCTTCTCACATTCCCTACTCTCTCCCTTATTCCATCCTATTTTTCTCTCTTTTTGATCTTGACAAAGGGTGAGAGATAATTAATGAAATATACAAAGGGGGATCATACAAAAATGGCAGAGAAAATTGAAATGTATTTGTAATAAGCTAAGACAATGATCTTATTAGAATAACTAAAGGGTGTATAAATTAAGGAGGAGCATTTAACATTTCAATTTAATCATTTGCAAATTCAATCTAGAATACACTTATGCATACTTTATCATTTGCATATTCAATCTAGATTGTCAAAATCAAAAAAAAAATGGAGATTGTTAGACTAAGTTAGTAAAACCTAAGTCAAAACTCTTTTTTGATCTTAACAATATAGATTGAAAGGTTTTAATGTCAATTTCAAGTATTGATCTTACAGATATTTAGCTAGGATCAATTTGAAAGTTGAGTGAAAGCCTTAATCTCAAATATTGATATTTGAACTTTAATTTACAGTTATGAAGTAAAAGCTCACGATCGATATCCTCTAAAAAAGTTGAATAAATCTTATACAAATGAATTCACGATGAATGTAGTTTCCATAGTCGCAACCGCGACCTTTGCATTCACTTGGAGGGAATAAATCTTTAACCAGATCATGTCAAGTGTCCTAAAAAACCATTAGAAGATCAAATTTTGAAATAATGAAAGAAGTGTAACGACCCTGAATTTGATGAAGAAACTTCTATATTCAAGTAGATGATTTTGCAGTGAGCATCGAGTCTAAAAAAGAAAATAGTGACTGTAACTTTCACTATTGCTCAAGAAGTGCAATGACTATTTTTCTTGAAGAACCAATGGTATGATGCCATGTGTACTAGTTGTTAGATACAAATGGACTTATATGAAACTCACAACCTTGAATGAAGTTCTCGACTGTTAATTTCATCTAATAAGCAATATATGTAGGATCTTCTTAGCTTACTTTAGAGGTTTGGAAATAGTTTTCTCTTAGGTGGTTGTAAGCTATAAATAAACCACCAAATGGACTTAAATGCAAAAGGATAACCAGTAATTATGCCAAAACTCTTGCGAAGTTAATTCTTATAACTTCTAGTCTTTGTACATAGTTTAGTGTGAGCTTTAAACACATTGGGTTTAGGTTTGAGAGAGATCCCTTGTATAGAAAACTCTTGTTTCGATTTGAAAGTGAGCCTTAGAAAACTCTTGTATAGGTTTGAGTGTTAGCCTTGATAAAACACTTGTAAAGTTTAGTGTGAGCCTAAGCACTAGGTTAAGTGTGAGTATTAGAAAAACACTTATAAGGTTTGGTGTGAGCGTAAATACTAAAATAAGTGTGAGATTGTGAAACATTAGTGATTTAGTGAAATACCCAATTGGTAAATTATAGAGTGGATGTAGGGTTGATTAATATCCAAACCACTATAAAAATCTTGTGTTCATTCTTCTTTTACTCTTTCTCTAATCTTTTATTTGTGTGAGCATCCTTTAAAGTTCAAATTTGCCACCAATTCAACCCCATCCCTTCTTGGGGTGTTAGGGTCAACAAGTCTCTTAAATGGACCTTTATTTTCTTTTAAGTCTAATTGAGGGACATGCCATTAGGAGTGGCTAATTTTTTATTGACCAACTTGCCCACTTAGGTAAGTCTAAACATGGCCAAATCCTTCTTTCTTCCTAAATAACTACCATTGCCAGGCGTGTACCTTAACCCTTCAAAATGAAGCCTTTCTTAAAATTTCCTATCTAGCAAATGCCTATACTTTTACCTTAATTATCTTCTAAATGCCAAAGTAATTAAACCTTTAACATACAAGTACTTGCTTAGAGCTTAAAGGGCAAGACTTCAAGGCAATAAAAGCAAAAAAAAAAAAAAAAAAAAAGGTTGATATTTTAAGAAGGTGAAGAAGTCTAAGAACAAGCTAAGGTACCTCCTACTTAATAATCCATTCCTCCTCCTCCTCTTTTTCAAGCCAATATGGATCTCATATCCAAATAAATGGCTAAGATCCTTAAAAAGCTAAACCTTCTCTCTCACCTCCATTGTGACATTATAGAGATCTAAGAGAAACTCCAAATTGCACCTTGTCACCTCTAAGATATTGAAGAGAAGGAAAGAGAGGAAGATGAAGACCAAATATCTTTGGATTTCTAGTTATACTTTTTGTTTTTCCTTTTCTATTTTTTGTTTCCTTTTTCATATATTTTCTATTTTTTCAAAATTTGATAGCCCTTAGTTGTGATTAAACATTCCTATATATGTTTGAAATTTTATGTTATTTAATTGTATTATTAGGCTTGATCATTTAATGAAAATTTCTCTTTTACTTGCATTGATTTGTATTGTCTTCTTTTACTGTGTTTATCACTGAATGCTTAATGAAAATCAATATTATATTATTAAAGATTGCTTTTGTATTTCTTATATTCCCTCTCTAACTTTAACCCCCATCCTTTTTTTATCTTAACAAAAAAGGGAGAGATATCATATATGCAAAGTTAATATGTTGTACAACTGATACAGTTAATGGGGAGCTTTGATTAGGGAGGGGTCATATGAAATTGCTTACTTTAGATATTTATAATTTTATGCTTATTTAAGGTATTCTATTCTCTAAACACTTTTTGAATTCCAAACACTTATATATGTTAAAATATGCATATTAGACGATTTTCCCTTTACAAAATCAATCTAGGTTGTCAAAATAAAAAAAAAAAAGGAGATTATTAGACTAAATTGGTCAAACCTTATGTTTTATCTTGAGAAGTTAGATTAATAGGTACTAATATATGTATTAAGTGTTGTTCTTACAAATTATAAGGTTAGAATAAGTTAGAAAATCAAAAGAAAGCAAAATCTCTAAGTCATAAAAACTGGCCTATAAATCACTCATACAACAAATAGATTGTGACTAAGAACTGAGATGTGATTGCTATCTTAAGAATCACAATTGCTATTTAGTTTAAAAATGGAACCATTTGATCTATTTTAGTATGCAGTTAGCTTTGCATCTAGGAATTAAAACACGATTTAGAATTACAATTAGTAAATCACCCTCTTAAGTACAATCTTCAAACCTTAAAGAAAAAAGCTTCAATACACACTTGAGAGCCTAAATGAAGCATACCATATGTCCAAAGAGCTGTTAGGCCATTTGAAGATAGCGATCGCAACACCATAAGCATGACCACGACCAACTTTACCTTAAACCAAAAAGTCTAATTTAGTTCACAATGAGATTTGGATTCCATTATCCCAATGCGATCATGGATTACAATTGTGACTCATAATTGGAGACCTCTGAACAAAAGTGAAGCATTGAAATGCCTAGTTTAAGGAACGAATGATCAAATGTCATGTGTTACCAACCATTAGAGATATAAAGATCATCTCAATCGCGAAATGAAAATCCTAAGCATGAAACATAGATCGTGACTGTAATTGAGGTGTCTCGATCGCAAAATTCTTTTTACAAGCATTAAAAGCAGGATTTCCTATCAAATCTTAGAGATATAGAAATAGTTTTATTAATAACAACTATTCAATGGTTGTAGACTATAAATACTCCACCAAATGGCTTTGAATGTAAAAGAATAACCATTTATTATGTCAAAACTCTTGTAAATTCATTTCTTAAGCCCCACTCTCATTAATGCTATTGTACTTTTATTTGTTAGGAGTGTATTGCTTGTATTCATTATTTGTAAAGGTTAAGTGTGAGCTTTAAACACTTAAGTATTGGATTTTAAAATGAGCCTTATTAGAGAAAAACTCTTTTCAGGTTATGTGTTAGTCTTAAACACAAAGTGTAATTAACGTTAGGTGTGAGCCAAAACACTAAGTTGAGTGTTAACTTGTAAAACACTTAGTGAGTTAGTGAAATACCCAATTGACAAATTAGAGAGTGAAAGTAGGGTTGGTAATACCCGAACCACTATAAATCTTATCTTGATTTCCCTATTTCCTTTCTTCAATCTTTTAACCATTTATGTTTCCTCTAAAATTTAAATTTTCCACTAATTTCTTCTTAGTACATGTTGCATGTAAAACTCTTGCAAGCGCGTAAATCGCTTCAAGTAATATGATGAAAGCATAGACCATTCCCACAAAGATTGATTTCCACAAGTACCAATAAAAACTCATATTCCCTATTATCTAGCAATAGAATTGTAAAAAAAATTAACTGAAAATATGCAAATTCTAAATTAATTTAACAAAATAGAATTTGAATGAAAAGATACTCTTATGCAAATGATTTCTAAAGACCTTTGATATACCATAATATTATTCCACAATTATACCAAAAGTTTTATCTCTAATGTAAATAGATTATGTTTGAAGATGGATCTTTCTAAATTATCCAATTATCTCTCTCGTACAAAATTAAACCTCTTATCATTGAAATTATGCCTACTCTCATCGTCACAAAATTCAATAATAGTGCATTAAGTGCCTTAGATAATCCATTGATATCTCCAAAAGTCAAGTCTACTCTTATGCTCTTAATCTCTTAGTTTAACATGCTAGGAGTAACTCTAGACTTCCACTCATGCTTTATGATCTAGAGTCTCAAGCATTGCATATATTTCGTAATTTTATACACACAAGCAAATTAAGCTTAAACATGTCAAATCAAGAAAATTCAACACAATTGAAGCAAAAATCCTTTCATATAACCATGAAAAAGTTTCAAGCTTTTTGCTCTAATAATTAGAATTAAAGAATTAGTTCATTCTAAATGAGGAAAAAGAAACAAAGAAGAAGAATCTGTTGAATTCAGAAAAAAGAATATTAAAAAAAAGAAGAATCTTGCTCAAAATCAATTAACCCTAAAAGAAAACTTTGTAAAATCTCTCAAATTCTCTCACAAAATTGGCGTAGATGATAAATCCAAGTTTCTCTCTTTAATTTTGCCTCTTTTTCACTATAGGAATCCTCTCAAAATGGGTCTCTCTCTTTTTTTAAAAGCCAATCCATTTAGCATTTCTCAATTTTGGATCTGATATTTTGTGTGGCTGGATGAATGGGCCATGGAATAAGTCACACACATCCTGTGAATTTCGAATTTGTATCTATTGACTGGTCAACTCTATATCTCTACTTATGCAACACTACCAGAAAACACAATTTAGCTCATTTTAAGAATTTTCTATGTCTACAAAAAAATAGAAAATTAACCTATTCCAAAGTAAAAATATTATAAAAATAAGAAAATCTATTAATTCCTAATCCTAAAAATATGTGTTAAAAAGACTCCTATCAAACACCTTAAACTTAGAGTTTTGATTGTCCTCAAGCAAAAGAAAGAATAAATAAGAGAATCTTTCAATTCATAGGTGCAAAACTTTGGGCTTAGAAAAATTTCATAACAAACTAACACCATTGAACTCGTAAGAAATTGTTGAACATTCCAATCCATTCTCAAAACTTTACAAGTAATTCTAAGTAAAAATCAGCCAAGAAAGTTGAAAAAACCATAATACACCTATTTCTCTATGATGCAATTTAAAATCAAACATAACACAAGCTAGAATTGTAAAATCTCTTCCCAACATAATATTATACATAATTTCATAGGCAATAATATACAGCCAATCTCCACTAATGTAATTACACATGTAATCAAAGATTAAATAGTTTTTATTGACTTGTAACATGTCAACGGGAAAAATGATTTTTTCAAAGAAAATGATAAAAAGGTTCAAGTAAGAGAATTTTAAAATGAAAATAATCAAGTGATATTAAAAACTCTTATATGTAACCAAAATTTCTCTACTTCTTCTTCCACTTTCTTCTCTTACTTCTAATAATGATTACTTGAACAACCAAAATCTTACATAAAATTTTGAACTCTAAATTATTTAAATATTAGAGCTTAAAAGACTTCATAATTCTCAATTTCTCTTTTCTTATTCTCTTTTATTTATTTATTTTAATTAATTAATTTTGTTTAAAAAATAAAGAATAACCCAATACCCAACAAATTTTATATATACAAGTATGACATGTCTCAAATTATGCAATTACTCCATATATGCACATATGTTCAAATATACAATTAAGAAGGAAATTCCCACTTTTCAACATACAAAATGAAAATTCTTATGCCACTCAATAATGTTAATCCCAAATTCTCTTGGAGGGTGAGCCATAATGATGGTTATATGGTGACAAGATTAAGGGTACCAAGAAAAATATTTATATATACCCTTAGAGTGTATTTCAAAGCGTAAAAAAGTGCAAAAGATAAAATTAGTGAGGTATGGAGGGAGCTTAAATGAGCTAACACATAAATGTCTAAATCATTTTCTTGATCAAGTGTGAATTAATATTTTACTTCAAAACATTGTATGTCTTGTTCTAGAATTAATGGAAAATTCTTTAACAAACTAGCATGCTTATGCTTGAATCTAAACAAGCAATCGATTCCTAGATTTAAACAAATTTCTTAATTAAATTTAAACAAGGTAATTGCTGGCATCATTTATCAAACTTTTTCAAATGTCTAAATTTCCAAACAAAATAATCATACATAATTTATTATGAGAATTCCAATAAATCTAAATTGTCAACAATATGTGAATTGGTCAACACTCTAATTTAATTATTTGTCTCTATTTGAACAAACTATTACTCCAAGAAAGTTGAATCACAAAGAACAAAAAAATGAATTAAATTGAACCAAAGAATGAATTAACTAATCTATTTACAAAAAAATCCTATAAATTCTAAAAAGTAGAATTGTATTCTATGTTCCTTCTCAAACATAAATAAAACATTGTCCTCAATATTGAAAAACAAAGAAAAAGAAAAAAAACAAGGACATGAAACTGAACTCTCTTAGTTGATATATGTCTTGGAATATGATTTGTTTAAATTGTGCATGACTAATCGATTCCTTGATTTCAATTGTTGTTTTTGATTTCGCCTTCCATCAATTAATTAAGTTACTTCAAGATGGTACAAAAAAGGATAAAAAGAAAATGAAATGAAATTTGAAACTCAAGTACATAGATTGAAATAGTCGTTCATGCGCCATGGATTGGGCCATGCAGCAACCCATGCCCCTGGAATTGTAATTCTAACACCATGCCTATTGTTCATAATTAATAACAAAAATGGCTATTACTTGTAGTTGAAATTCAATTCACCAGTTCTTACAGTTGCAACTTAATTTTGTTATCAATCTTAAAGGCATCATTTATTTATATCTACCTCTTTTGATCACATATATTTGCATAACACATATTTCTCAATTCATCAATAATAGAATTAAAGTCATTAAAATTAAAACCTATTAAAGATACTAATTTTTGTTTGCAATTCATAGCAAATTTTAACACATTTTTGCACATAACTAAGATGGATCTAAATTTTAGCAACTTCGGTTGCTTAATTCATTTCATTTTTTGAACCTGTAATCAACAAATCAAAATTATCACTTTTCCATAATTTTATTTTAAAGCACTCTTTCATACCTATTCCTACACTTGTAATTTTATGCATCATCATCCTAGCCACAATCTAAATTTAAACATCATTAAAATTAACAATACACTTTCTTCGTATGCCTACTCTTTATGCACCAAAATCATACCATGTCTCATACCTCATAGTTTCGGTCTCATCAGTAAACTCTTAATTGGTTATGAAGCATTTCGGCAGTGGTGGGTTATTAGAATCTAATGAGGAGTTGTGATAGTAACGGTTTGATGGAGAACTTAGTGCAAAAACCCATTTCTTTGTTATCCATTTAAACACCATTATAATTGTGAATTGCAAAAGGACTGAATATAAAAAATGGATTTGATGAAGTAGAGTTTCGGTGGTTATTAGTGATTAGGGAAAAAAATCAAAGTTATGCTTCAAGGAGGGAGACTCGACTGTACTGTTTGGGATGGGTGGTTTTTGCAAGAGGATGAAGCAATTTTTAGTAATAGGTTTGAAGAATGGGTCATTCTTCGTGATGAAGAATGTGACAACATGGATGGTTGGGGAACAAGTTTAGTTGGAATGCCATTTAGGATTAGGTTTAGTGGAAAATATAAGTAATTTAAAATTTTAGTTCTCTTTTTTAGCCCATGAATAAATCTCACTCTTTTTTTTAAGACAACTAAAGGCCCAACTCTATGAAAGTGAAGCTTCATTAGAAAAACAGGCCCAATTCTTGAACTTAAGAACTAGTTCATCACTTTAAACCTAGTGCATCTTTTGTGGGCATTCATCCCTTCTATGTGTTCCTCCTTACACTTCTTGCATGGGCCAGCACATGGCCCCTGTAATTCCTATTTGTAATTTTTTTTAAACAAACAAATATGTAATGAATGAAAATTAAAATTAAAATTAACTAATAAAAATTAAATATAAAACTAGCATTATAATGGAAATTAAATTCATAAAAAATTTGCTTATTCTATAAAAAATTAAATTTTGTTCTAACTAGTAATTGAATATTAAAATTATGTAGGAATTAAAGTAATTAAATTGAAATTATTAAAATTCATTGGGTTGCATTCGAACAAGTGCTTGTTTATAGTCATTAACTTAACTATTCCTAAATTTCAATTCGATGGAGCATTTAGGAGAAAAACTTCTCCTGCTTGCATTGTCTCCCCATAAAAGTAAGACTTAACTTATTGTCCATTCACTTCATATTTATTCCATCAGTTCCTTGCAATTCCATAGCTCTACATGGAAATACTTATACCACTACAAATGGTCTAGACTAGTTTGATTTCAATCTCCTAAGAAAGAGTTAAAATCTGAAATTGAACAATAATACCTGCTGTTCCACTTTAAGAGAACATTTATAAACATGTTTGCCATGCTAAATCTTAATTTTCTCTTTGTAAATTACGTCTCTAATAAGCATTCAATCGAATTTCATACATTTCTTTCAGTTGAAGTTGACGCTTCTCTCTAATTCTCTTAAGAATAAAATTCAACAACTTAATGGCCAGTATGCTTCGTGCTTCAATTCCAAATAAAGGTGGCATGCCTTCCAAAAAATGAGACAGTAAGGAGACATACCAAAGGGCATTTTAAAAGCTATTTTATATACCCACAATGCATCATCATGCTTCAAAGACCAGTTTTTTCTCAAATTAGAAACTTTCTTCTCTAAAATCTACTTTAGCTCCCTATTAGAAATTTCTACTTGCCCACTTGTTTGGATGATATGGGTGGCAACTTTATGCTTAACTTCATACTTCTTAAGGGAAGTTTCAAAATGCTTATTATAGAAACGTGTTCTCCTGTCACTTATAACAGCTTTAAGCACTCCAAATCTTGAGAAGATGAACATTTTCATGAATTTGGTCACTAACTTAGCTTTTTCAGTAGGAGAAGCAATTGCTTTAGCCCATTTTGACATATAATTAACAGTAACTAAGATGCAGTGTTGCTTATAAGATGAGGGGAAAGGGCCTATAAAATCAATGGCCTATACGTCAAACAACTTTATCTCAAGAATATTGTTCAACGACTTTTCCTAGCATCGAGATATGTTTTCAATTCTTTGGCAACAATCACATGAATACATAAATTTCTAAGTATCCTCAAACATCATCGACTAATAGAATCCACTTTGTAAAATTTTAGCACCTGTTTTGATGGTGCTGAAGTGTCCACCACTTTCTAGAGAATGATAATGGTTTAGGTTTCCATGAACTTCTTCCTTAAGAACACATCTTTGTATAAGTCCATCAGTATAATGCATGTAAAGGAGTGGTTCTTCCTAAAAATAGTGGTTACAGTATGCCAAGAATTTCTTTTTTACTAGAATAACATATATGAAGGCAGTATTCCATTCATTATATAGTTTATAATGTTTGCACACCAAGGTGTGCCAATGGTAATGATAAAGAGTTATTCATCTAAGAATGTCTCTTTAATTTCCATATTACTGTTTTCATCTTCCTTAGGCTGAATTCTAGATAAATGATCAATAATAACATTTTCTGTCCCTTTTTTATCATGGATTTTGAGATCAAATTATTGCAATAGAAGCACCCAACACATAAGCCGAGGTTTGACATCTTTCTTCTCAAAAGGTACTTAATCATAGCAGGGTCCATATGACCTTAGAACTCACTAAATATGACCTGAATTTGTCAAAAATGTAAATAATATCAAGCAACTCCTTCTCTATAGTGGCATAATTCATTTGAGTTTTGTTGAGCATTTTGCTTTCATAATAGATAACAAGCATATGTATATCTCTCTTTTGTCCTAAAACAGCTCCAATGGCGTAATCACTCGCATTGCACATGAGCTCAAATGGTTGGTTCTAATATAGGGTTGTTAAAATAGGTGTTTATATCAAGGCCTTTTTCAAACTACAAAAAGCAATGGAACATTCTTAGTCAAAATTAAATATAACATCTTTATTAAGTAAATTACAAAGAGGTTTTGTAATCATAGAAAAATCCTTCATAAAGTGACAATTTTTGTAATCATAGAAAAATCCCTCATAAAGCGACAATGAAAGCCCATATAACCAAGAAAACTTCACATTCCTTTGATGGATTTAGGCAAAGGCATCTTTTCAATCATCTTTACTTTTACCCTATCTACCTCAATACCTTTAGAAGACACCCTATGGCCAAGTACCACTCCTTTTTGTAGCATGAAATGATATTTTTTCCAATTTAAAACCATATTCATCTCTTCACATCATTACAAAATCATTGAAAGATTAGCTAAACATGTGTCAAAAGAATCTCCAAATACTGAAAAGTCATCCATAAAAATTTCTATAGTTTTCTCAATAAAATATTAAAAATGGCCATCATACATCACTAAAATGTGTTGTCACTTGGTGCCCTAGAAGGGGGGTTGAATAGGGCAATGGTAAGTAAACATAATTAAAAATATATGCAAAAATAATGAAGAATCGAGACAATAAGTTTATAGAGGTTTGACAAAATCATACCTACGTCATCTCCTCTAGTTTTCCCATTAGAGCCTTTCACTATTAGATAGCTTACAGGTATTATCAACCACCTTTACAATAGTTGTTTATGGGCACTACTAAGCCATTAGAACTAGACTTTCTGATGCTACTAAAATCATTTCCCAAAGTAATTTGTATGTTCTACTTTAGACCTTTCACAAAGAATGGTTTTAGATCTTCTATGATCTCCTAACCAAAAGCTTTATTAAAAGAATTTACAACTCTAAAGATGAGAAAAAGCACTCTCACTTAAGAAATAAATAATATATATTGCACTCACAAAGTATGCTTGATTTGGTGGAGAGTTTTTGAGAGAAGTCTTAAAGCTTGCTCTTCAACTCTGTTTTGACGATAACTTTTTCAAGCTTTGACAATGATCTTTCCTTGAAGCTAGATCACACTTGTTTCACCTTTTTATTTAAAGATTGCTTTCATAACAGAAAATACTTATTTTTTTTTACCATTTTTCTCTACTTATATCTGTTGTGTGAGGGTCCTTTTATAAATAAAGACACAAAACAAGCCATTAGAAATAAGATTGTCACTTTATATCATAGAGTAGTCACTTAACGCCTATTGGATAGTCTTGACACCCATTGTTGGGTGAGAATATATTAATGGTTGTTGATCTCATTTAAATGACCATTGAAATTAGTTGTTAGAGAGAGATTTGTCTAGATACTCATCTTTTAACTTTCTTAATTTTTTAGTCACCAACTCTTTCAATGACCGTTAGAGCTTCTCAACATTTATTAGAATTCAACTTTAACTCTTGTTGAGATGTGGATAATGCCCATGTAAGTTTTCCAGAAGAAGTGAACTTGATGCTCTATTTTTTAAGAATTTCTACAGTGCTTCAATCACTGCTGGCAAGCTTTCAATGCCTGTTGAAAAAGATCTTAATGCCTATTGCAAATGTGAAGGTGCCCCATTGGAGGCTCCTAAACCTTTAGCTTTGCTTGGGAACTTTTCCAATACTCTTTGAGAAAAATTCAATGCCTATGTTAAGGCTTTGAGAGTTTTGTTCACATCAAGTCACTTGGTTCAATGCTTGTTTTGAAAATGCAACTCCTATTGAGATATTGATAAGCCACACCTATTGCAAAATTGTAACGCTTGTTGTTGAAGATAAACTTTTAAGGCTCAAGTGTTTGATATATCCAACGCCTATTGACTCTTCAGAGAGCCATTGGTTAAGGATTCTAGAGATCTTTGCTCATACTTAAGTGATGTTCCAATGCTTATAGAGAATCTTCAATGCCCATTGATGAAGTACCAATGCTTATTGAAATATAGCAACATTTGTTGTCTTTGAATACTTAAAGTTTTTAGTGAAACTCTTTTTCTAGAAGCCTTTGATCAAAAGATTGATGTACCTGCAAGATTTTATAAACTAACATGGACAAAAGTTAGCTTTTAGATGTGTTTGTAACCATTAAAACAAGTTTGGTTCACCAAACTCCCAAGCTAGATTCAATATAATTGATGCATTGCACAAACCAAATGGTATCCTCTAAATGCAAATGTGCCATATGGACAAGTGAAGGGCATTGCCTTTTGTTCTTTCAAATCAATGAGAATTTGATAATATTCGAAATAGCCATCTAAAAAGCAATAATAGGTATGAACTATAATCCTTTCAAGCATTTGATCAATGAATGGTAATGAAAAGTGATAATTATGAGTGGCTTTATTAAGCTTTTTATAATCTACACACACCCTCCACCCGATAATCGTTCTAGTGGGAATTAATTAATTTTCATCATTGGCAACTACAGTCAACCTACCCTTTTTAGGCACAACTTGCATTAGACTCTCTCATCAACTACTAGATATTAGTTATATAATACCCTCATCTAAGAGTTTCAAAATTTCATCCCACACCACTGTCTTTATATTAAGATTTAATCTCCTTTGGTACTCAATAGATGGTTTGTGATTGTCCTTCATAAAAATTCAATGCATGCAACAGGAAGGGAAAATCCCCCTAATATCACTAATAGTCCATCCTATGACTTTCTTCCTTCCTCTTAACTTTCTCAACACCATTTCTTTTTGTAATTTAATTAAATATGTTGAAATTATCACAGGCAAGGTTTGATTTTTAGTAAGAAATGTATACCTTAGATGAAGAGGATGTGGTTTTAGCTTTAAAATTAAAGCCTTTTCAATGGAAGTGGGAGGAAAAGCCTTACCTTGTCCCAAATCCTCAAACTTAAAATTTTAGATAAAGGATTTGCTTCCAAAAAGTAGGACACACTTACAATTTCATAATTCTCATGTGATGATGATGCTCCTTAAACCAAGCAAGCTTCGAATGGGTCTTCTTGATGCCCCTTTTGAAACACCTTTTACATTAAACCAATAATCACATCCACTTTATAACAATCCTTAATAGGAGAGGGTTGTTTTAGTGCCTTGAAAACATTGACTTCAATAGATTTTTCCATCATATTTAGAATGAGTTTGTCATTCTTCACACCAGTTATAGCTCCCGTGGTTGCCCAAAAATTTCTTCCAAGGATCAATGGTGTGTCCACATTCTCATTCGAACTAAATTTTAGGTGGAATTTAATTAAGTATAGGTGGAACATTCTCATTCGGACTGAATTTTAGGGCTGCCTCCTCATTTTGTTGGACTGAATTTTCTAGAATTTCAGGAATTTTAGGCTTTTTTAGGTTATTTTTTCACTTTCACCCTTTTACTTGTGTGGAGGATTGGGTATCTCCATGCCACTCCTTAAAGTTAATGCCTTGCATTGCTTTTTTAGGTTAATTTCAATTTTTCTAGGCAATGTATCTTAGGTTCTTGCTCCGAAATTATTTGCCAAATGCCCAATTTGCATCTTCAAATTTCAATTGTGTTGTTTTATTTGATTCACCTTCAACTCAATCTTGTTTATTTTGTCTAATTTAGTTTTTACCTTCTCAAATTTCTCAATCAATAATTTTACATGTCCTAAGATTACTTCTTTTCTTGTTGATTGTGTTGGCCCATAATCATACCACTTATTGCCTTTAGGGAAAACCAAGAGGATGAGAAGGCTTGACTCGACTAGCTTCATTGCTTTATGAAAAGTTGGGATGATTTCTTATGGGGTTGCTTATTAAAGTTGGAAACATATTGCACATGCTTGGTAAAATTTTAAGCAAAAGGACTCGTCATTTGGCATTTGATACTCATATGTCCCTCACAATACCATTCACAATTCACTGGTGGTGTATTACTAGCATGCACACTTACTCCTTCAAGTTTTTTTGTAAAGGCATCTACTCTAGCATTTAGCATAGTGTAGGCATCAATATCATGAATCTCTGCAAGCCATTTGTTGATCCCTCTTTCACTTGCCTATTGGTAGTTATTTGAGGCCATCTCGTCCAACAATGAATAGCTTCATTGATTGACTTCCATCTCATCCAACAATGAATAAGCTTCATTGATTGACTTTTTCACGAATGCACCTTCTATTGGGACATTAATAGTAATATGTACCAAATGGTTGAGCCCATTATAGAAAGTTTGGATGATCAACCAATTCGGTAGGCCATGATGTTGATACCTTCTTTGTAACTCCTTAAACCTCTCCTATGTTTTATATAATGTCTCACCCAGTTCTTATTGAAAGCTTTCAATCATTTGCCTCAATTTAGTGGTCTTGTCTGATGGGAAATATTTTTCCAAGAAAGCCTTCGAGAGCTTATCTCACCCAGCTCTTATTGAAAGCTTATAATCATTTGCCTCAATTAAGTGGTCTTGCTCAATAGGAAATATTTTTCTAAGAAAGCCTTAGAGAGTTCATCCCATGTAGCAAATAAGTTAGGTGTCATAGAATTCAACCACCTTTTTACCTTATCTATCAAGGAAAATGAAAAGAGTATCAAATGAATTACATCATCGGTTGCCCTATTATTCTTGAAGTTTGCACAAATCTCAAGGAAATTTGTAATGTGGGCATTTGAATTCTCATTAGCTTCACCCTAAAAGTATTTTATTTCACCATTTGGATAATTGCTAGTTTAATCTCAAAATTGTTGTTGGCCATAATGGGTCTAAAAATACTCGAATAAGTCTCTTAAGTTTGTGACATGGCAAATTCTCGCAAAGCTCTTGATTTATTTCGTTGGCCATTATGTCCTTTTACAAGTTCCTTTTATTTTTTTTTTTTTCACCTTCAAATGTGAAACGTGCGCTCAATTTTAGGATCAAACTCAAATAAGTCTAAGCTTTTTTATCATCGCATACACTAAAGACTTTACATGACAAGAGAATAAATCACATTTAAACTCACAAAACTTAAAATTGCATAATTTAAACATTAAATTAATAGAAATCTTAAGTGAAATTAATATTATAAAAAATCAATCCCCAACAACAATGTCAAAAACTTGTTGCATATAAAACTCTTGCAAGTTCACAAATCACTTCAAGTAATATAATAAAAGTATAGATTGTTCCCATGAAAATTAATTTCCATAAAATCCAATTTTCCTAGTATCTAGCAACATAATTGTTAAAACAATAATTAATCTAAAATCTGAAAATTCTAAATTATTTTAACGAAATAGAATTTAAATGAAAAAAATACTTTTATGCAAATGATTTTTTGAGACTTTGGATATACCATAATACTATTCCACATTTATACCAAGAGTTTTATCTTGAATGTAAATGGGCTATGTTTGAAGATAGATCTTCGTAAATTACCTAATTATCTATCTCGAACAAAATTAAGCCTCTTATTATTAAAATTATGCCTACTTTTGTAGTTACAAAATTCAATAATTATGCATTAAGTTCCTTAGATAATTCACTGATATCTTTAAAAGTCAAGCCTACTTTTGTGGTCTCAATCTCCTATTTTAACATGTTAGGACTAACTCTAGACGTCTACTCTTGTTTCATGATATAGAGTCTCAAGCATTGCATATATGTGACCATTCAAATTAAGCTCAAATATGTTAAATCAAGACAATCCAACACAATTGAAGCAAAATCCCTTCATATAATCATAGAAAATATTGGTCTTCCGCCCCAATCCATAAAATTAAAAAATTAGTTCATTTTAGAGGAAAACAGAAATAAAAAAGGAGAAATTCACTTAATTCAAAAAAAGAATATTCAAAAGAAGAAGAATCTTGATCTAAATCAATTAACCCTAAGAGAAAACTTTCTAAAATCTCTTAAATTCTCCCCAAAATTGTTGTATATGATAGATTCACATTTTTCTCCTTAATTTTGCCTCTTTTCTGCTCTAGAATATCCTCTCAAAGTGGATCTTTCTTCTTTTAAAAGTCAATATGTTAAGTGTTTCTTAATTTTGGATCTAACATTTTTGCATGGGTTGATACATGGGCCATGCAACGACCCATGTGCATTCTACCAATTTTGAATTTGCATTTGCTAACTAATCAACTCTTTATCTCTGCATAATTCGACACATGAGCCATGTATTAACACATGCAACATTGTTGGAAAAACACAATTTAATTCATTTTTAAGAATTTCCTATGTGAACAAAAAAGAATAGAAAATTAACCTATTCTAAAATAAAACATTATAAAAATAAGAACATCTACTAATTCCTAATCTTAAAAATATGTGCGAAAAACATTCTATCAATACATAAGGGCCAACAGTACTCTTAAACCAAGCACACATTATCTACTTCCTTCAAATATGCTCACAAGAGGTCAACTTTAACACTGTTAAACTAAAAATTTCCATGATATAGACACCATAGATTTGTGTCATGTGATTTCTAAATGAGGAATGCATTTGTAATAGTTTTTACTTGTTCAATTATGCGCTAATTTAGTAAATGCTCATCATTGCTCTATATGTTTACAATGCCATATGCTAAGACCTTCACACTGAATTAGCGTCAATTTTTAGATAATTGTAAGACAACAATTATTATTATTTTTAGATAATTGTAAGACAACAATTATTATTATATAAATTATCAACTTACTATTCATATTTTTAATGTCATTTTATGTTAGTTCAAAAATATATTTGTTAATTACAATAACAAATAATAAAATTTAGATATTTTAGATCTATTGAGAGGCTTATTAAATCTAATCATACAATCGAATATAAGGCTAGAACATCCATTATGGTTATCATTGTTTTTTAATTATTCTCAGGTGCATAGGTAATATAAGTACATAAGAGATTCTTGCACAAAAAAGTATTTTTCAGGAAATAGTGGATAATGTCTTTTACTATTTTCAAACGACAATGTATAAAGTTTTTTGTCATTTACATTCAAAAAAAAAAAAAAAAATCCATGCAAGCAATAACTATTTAACTTTTCCTTCAATTTTTCTTATAAAAAATTGAATAATGAATATAAAATTTTACATACAATTTTCTTATGATTATATTTCAGTTTTTAAAAAATTACTATGAGATTAAAAAACTCTAATATTATAAAATAAAATGATAGATTTTTTTAGCTTAATTTTGACACTAATCAAATTATAAATTAACTTCTTTAATCAAAATTTGTTCATTTGATATAATATGTTAACTTATAACAATATATTGTATATAATTTCAATAATATTGTACATCTTGTTGAACTAAAAAAAATGTTGAAAAAAAAATAAAAACACTAAAATCTTAATAAAATTACAAAAAATAATTAGTGGTGATCCTAAATACTTATATAATAACCCTTATTAAAAAAAAACTATTATCAAATAAAAGAGGAAAACTGCTTTCGTTAGCTACATTAGGCATATCAAATTGTTCCCACTTGAAATATAGCGCTGAATGTCAAAACCTTGACACCGTATTGCCGTTTATCAAATTATTCCACTTGAGATTATTTGTTATATTTATAGTTTGGCATATTAAATTGTTTCCATTTGATTTTCGACAATTCATTATGAAACATGAGCTTTCACTCTATTTATCAAGCATGATAAAAATAATTTTAAATAACTATTTATAAGAAGAATTATGAATAAACTTCATCAATAAACTATTGAATAATATAAAAATTAAAGAAAAAAATAGATTATTTTATTGCTTTTTAATAAAAATTTTGCCGAAATTCTTGAGGAGATGTAAAAAATAAGTTTTCTTGAAATTCTTTATTTACACAACCAACGAAAAGTTACAAAAATATATAAAAATTTATTATTTTTAAAAATAAATAACTTTCAAATACAGTTAATTTTTATAAATTTTATGAAAACTATAATTAAATATTAATTTTTATAAAATTTAAAATATTTATTGAATATTTTTGTTTTTATAGTTTTTTAAGTGTTTAATAAATCCTATTAATTTTTAAAAATTTTTTACAAAAATTATTAAATTCTCTAATTTTTAAAGTTCATGTAAGTGTTTAATTCTTTAAATGAATGCACCTGTAAATATCGCTGTCAAGACGGGTGCAATGGGATAAACTGATTCCTTTTTTATGAAAATATACAATGAAGACGCAGTTCTTCTAAAGGGGTAAAAAAAGAAAAGAAAAAAAATCCTGAAAAAACAAAAAAGGGAAAAGACCCGTGAAACCCTAACAGGAGAAACATCCAATTGGAAGAGTTTTCAGTTTATTCTCAGTTGAGACGTTTATGTGCGTTCTCCCTTTCTCTCTTTCTTCGTTTATGTGCATCTCTCTGTGTCTATCTTGTTTCCAATATTGATAATTTGTTGACGTTGTTTTGCTTCTTGCAGCTCTGTTGATTTCTGATCATGTCGTGGTGCACCATTGAGTCCGATCCTGGTATGACTGGCTTCTCTATTTAATCTCACAAATTTTCCTTGCAAAATGAATTGCTTTAGTCTTTTTCCATTTTTGGATCCATTTTATCCAGAGGTCAATTCTTTCTCTGCACCCTTTCTCTGACCTTGAACTAAACTCACAAGTTTAAATTGCGAAATCCTTGATGCACTAATTTTAGCGCCGCATTTTTGCCCCTCTTGAGTAGGTGGGAAGCCGTACTCTTATTTCATTTGATACTTTTTTGTTTACTTAAATTTCAAACATTGAAATTCCATTTCTCAGCATCTTCACATCCTGTTTTTACGGAATTTTCTTTTCACCGGGAAACTAGAACGTTGTACGATGAATCTATATATGTTCGCAACTTGCTGTAATGCTAAACCGAATAGAATGAAAGCATGATGTAACAACCTGAGTTAAAATCCATTTTTTTTATGTACCAGATAGCATGCGTGATTATGGAGGTCTTCTGTTCTAGTTTATTGGTTGTTAATTATGTGATATGTTCACATCCATTTTTCTTCGGCTTACATTATTTTTTGGTCACATATATGCTCTTCCATGTCTTGCCAAAATCAATGTGATGTAAAATGTGGTGTAGGTGGACCTACTAGTCTTGAATGATTGGGTGTCATTGGAGGTGGTGGAAATTTGTGGAAGTTGCGTTTCAGATGAGGAATGGTAGATAAGGTGCAATTTAATAAGCAGAAGCTGTGTTTTGTAGGGTTATAGAAGAGGCAAAGGAAGGCATTTTGAATGCTGTTGCTTTTGTCGCAAACAGATGTCGTTTGATGCTAATAATTCGTGATATATTTGGCCATATTTGCGTGTTAACAGTGATAAAATTTTGATTATATCAGATCTTATCTTCTTATAGGCATGACTAGTGAAAATTCAGCTCAGCTTGTAGAGTGTATAAACTACATGATTACTGAAAAAGCACAAGCTAAATGAAAATAAATGGATATGTTGTCGACTTAAGGAATAACATGTTGCTTGAATAAAATTTCCACAAGTTTTCTTTCTTTCTCTTTTTTTTTTTTTTGGTGAATTTGGAAGTCAATGAAAATTTTTTTATAGGTTAAAGGGAAAATAAAACCATTTTCATGGTTAATGATTTCCCCTTTCAATGCAAACAGTTATTTCCAAATTTTTAAAACTCGCAAATAGGAAATGTACCCTTATGTGAACCTCACTGAACTATCATGTATTATGCTCCTTTTCTGAAATTTTTTCTTTTATTCAGGCAGATTTAACAAGTAGGAAAAAGTACATTCTCATATGTCAACATTTCTCAAGATATTTTTGTATTGAACAGAAATTTTTATAGTGTATGAATATAATCCCAAGTGTACTTCTAAAAATGTTCTCTACAAAAAATATTTTGCACGCAATTCATTTTTTATGAAAGAAACAGAGCCAGATTTTATATAATTTCTTCAAAACTATAATTCAGTACACAACAATTCAACAATTTTGCCATTGTGTCCATTTGCCACCTTCTTGTTTATGTGTGTGCAAACAAGTTTGAGAAGTATTATTCATAGGATGTGAATTTCGTAGTTCACTGCATGTTGTTACTACTCTATTGAAGATGTTTGATGCCATTTCCTGAATGTTAAATTTCAGAATTGAGGAAAGAATTTAAAGGTAATTATAGCAAACAGCCAGCCAAGATTATTAGTGTTAGGATATAGCAAGTTTCGTTATCCCATATTAGAAAAAAGATAAACCTTGTGAGGCACATATAAGTAGAAAGACTTATAAACAAAGTGCCTTAAGGTTTTTGATTAAGAAGTGTCCAGCCCAATGAGTGTGTTCCTCACAAAGCCATGGAAGGTTCTCCCCAGTGTGTTAGGCGCCTCCCCAGCCCTAACAATCGTTCTTTTTTTTTCAGGTGTTTTTACAGAACTTATCCAACAGATGCAAGTGAAGGGTGTACAGGTAACCTTTTGAATTTATTATACCCTTTCTGTTGCATTCTTATAATGCCTGAATAGCAAGCTTGTGCAGGGAATGCATTTGTATGAAACTAGGTGCTTGGGAATCTTTTAGTGGTAAAAGAATTAGGAGGCAAATGCTTTGTAGATCTCATGTACACCATTTTTGGCCTCTTCATATAACACTGTTACACTGCTATGACACCACTCATAACTTGAGAGCCTGATCTCTGTCATCAGTGCCACCATCACATCACTTGTTTATCAACATTATTACCAGCATTATGACTGCCACCATCTCCACTTTTTTATCCCTAATTCATTTCAGTTCGCTATTACTTTGAATTCTGAAATGAAGGGAATTTATGGCCTTTATTTCAAATTTTATCATGGAATCATAATGTGATTTATAAAATAATCTTTATATCAACTCCTGTCTGGATAGAAGTCTTATTTCATAATGTGTGTTTATCAGCGATTATGTGCATATATAATTGGTCAGCAGTAGCCAAATTGCTTGTTTCTTTTAAGCATTTTCTTGTTTTTTTTAGTTGTGATGTTTTTGTCTTTAATTACCGCTGGTTACAGTTTATCCTAATTGTTTTTTACTCACTTCTACCTTTATCTCTGTGTATGTCTATATGATGTGTTGGTGTTCCTGAGCAGGTTGAGGAGTTGTATTCTTTGGACCTTGATTCCCTTGACAGCCTTAGGTTGCCCCAGATCTATTTGTCTTTGGTGAAGTCATATGTATTTTGATATTAACATTTTTTCTCCTCTTCAATCAGGCCTATATATGGGTTGATTTTCCTTTTCAAATGGTGCCCTGGGGAGAAACATGAACGTCCTATAATTAAGGATTCAAACTCTAACCTCTTTTTTGCCAGTCAGGTCCGTTTCCATGATATTCATTACTGGTGTAGCTTTGCTCTCTGTATCAAGTTCTATAAGTTCTTTTTTTTTTTTTTTTTTTTTTTTTCTCCTTCTTTACTGTCCATGGTGTTATAGGTTATTAACAATGCTTGTGCGACCCAAGCTATTCTGTCTATCCTAATGAACTGTCCAGAGATTGACATTGGCCCAGAACTGTCAAAATTAAAAGAATTCACTAAGAATTTTCCACCTGAACTCAAAGGTTTGGCCATTAACAACAGTGAAGTTATACGGGCTGCTCATAATAGTTTTGCAAGACCTGAGCCTTTTGTACCTGATGAACAGAAGACTGCTGGAAAAGATGATGATGTGTATCATTTTATAAGTTATTTGCCCGTTGATGGAGTGCTCTATGAACTTGATGGCTTAAAAGAGGGTCCAATTAGCCTTGGCCTGTGCCCCGGCAGTCACAATGATCTAGATTGGTTGCATATGGTGCAGCCAATGATCCAAGAACGCATAGAGAAGTATTCCAAAGGTGAAATAAGATTCAATCTCATGGCATTAATCAAGAACAGGAGAGAAATATATACTGCTGAACTCAAGGAGCTCCAAAGGAGAAGGGAACATATCTTGCAGCAGCAGGCTGCGTCCCAGTCTGACAGACTAGTGGACAGCAGCAACTTTGAACCATTGAACAAATCACTGTCTGAGGTAAATGCTGGGATTGAGACTGCGACTCAGAAGATTTTGATGGAGGAGGAAAAATTCAAGAAGTGGAGAACAGAAAATATTCGTAGGAAGCACAATTATATACCCTTTTTGTTCAACT
>CATIWR010141985.1:0-10078 GCA_949677035.1 Omphalea diandra
TTACTATCATTTTTACCAAAATCCCAATCTTCTACTTATTCTATATCATAAAATATATTTGTTAAACTTGCTTTTAACAACATCTCTTTATAATATGTGAATAACCAAACCAAAATTTAAGAGATTTTTAAAAATATAGAATTAATATCATCCTGAATTTTTTATTTGATTCGATATCGTGTACATTACTTGATTTTCTTAATTATTTCAGGATTATTTAGGTTTGGTTTACTATCGATTCAAAAATTCAATTATTTTAATTTATTAAAATTAAATTATTATTTGTAATCTTAAAAAACTAAAATAAAATAAATTTTATATTTCTCACTTTTAGCCATTCAATAAACAAAATAAATAAATAATAATTTATTAAAATAACTAATAACTACATATTAAATGTTAAATTGACAATTATTGTTAGTGTTTCTAATAAGTAATATAATTTATAATTAATAACTATAAATAGTCTAACTATTAGTTGTTATTATTATTAATAATATATATAGAGTGGATTAAGTAATAATTAATTAATTTATATATATATATATATATATAAAACTACAATTTTGTTCAATTTTTTTTTTTTAATTTGGGATGGTTATAGTATAGTTTGGTTTGATTTTTAAATTGAATAATAAAAATCTTTGATACCATTTAGATTGAAAAAATTAGTACAATTCTTTGAATATTTTTATTATTCAAATAGGAAATTTTTTATTTCAATTTAATTCAATTACTCAATATTTAATTTAAAAATTTTTGAGTTTCATACTCACTTTAATTAATTGCTATCATAAAAAAATTTCATTAATTTTTTACTGATATAGTCATCTCCTCCATTCCTATCATATGTGAAAAAACACATATTATGAAATCGATATTTTCTTACTACTTTATTCTTAAACACTTCTAATGCCAATTAATATTTAAAAAACCAATAATGAGGAAAAAATAAAATAGATTGAAACATTATATATTTTAGTAGTTTTTCTTGGATTTTCGTAAAAGTGAAAATTATCTATGAAAAGTGAGACTTCTAAAACAAAAAATATAAAATTTTATCTCTAGGAAAACCAATATCAATCATCAACTGAATAAAATATTTTGTTTCAAATTTTTCATAATTTGAAAAAATTTTATCCAAAATTTGAACTCTAAAATAACGAAATAAGCAACTTTTGTGAGTCAAAACAATTTCAGTTATGTCTTTTTAATAAATTATCATTTTGTAATATCCATCAGCTTGCTTACTTAAACAGATTTGGTGAATTAAAATATCAAATCCAATACTTATTGTTGTCACAATTTGCCATGATCAATCAAAGGTCAAGGTCATGATAAATTGAAGGGCTAAACTTTATTGCATGAATTAATTTTGAATCAATATATATTATTAATTATAGTTTTAAAAATTAATTTTAAATTATTGTTTGTTATTTGTCAAATCTTAAAATTAGTTTTAAACTATTACTTGTCATTTGTTAAATAATTATAAAAATTTAGAACGTTTCAGTTTAGTTTTTCAATTTTTTTGAAATAATTAGGTTCATTTCGATACTAATTTGGGTATTTGATTATTTCAATTTTTTTAAATAAAACTCTATATTTTTAATATTTAGGAACTAAAATAAAATAAAATTTACATTTTTTACTGTTAGTCATTCAAAATTAAAATAAATAAGTAATAATTTAATAAATTATAGCTAATAATTTACACATTAAATGTTAAATTAAATTTTGTTAATATTTGCTACTAATCTATAATTAACAATTAATATAAATTATTAATAATATATATTAATTAAATAAATTAATTAGTAAAACTAATAATTATATATTTATATATATATGGTTTGGTTCAGTTTTTCAATACGGAATAATAACAATATAATTCAATTCGATTTTCGATTCAAATAAAATAAAATTTGTAATAACGTTTCATGTAAAAAACTGGTAAAATTCAAATAAGATATATTACCATTTTTATTGAAGATTTTCTATTTTAATTATATTCAATTTATTTATTCAATTATATTCAAAATTTTTAGAATCTCTTGGTCACCCTCACGTTCCATTAAGTCGAAATCCCCTCCGTATCACAACCAAATCTTATCCACCCGTCAGACAAAAGCACACAGCGGTCCAGTCACACCACAAAACCTCGCAAATCAAATAAATATGATTTATTAAAAAAATAAAACAGAACAGAAACCCATTATGACATATTTGAATAAATACACGTGATAATCAATATAAAAAATAATAAATTTAATACCTAAATTTTAGTTATAAAAAATAATATATAATATTGAATTTTAAATTTTAAATTTGACCTTTATATGTGTTTAATTTTTATTAAATGCATAAATAAGACATTAAAAAACTGTGAATTATTCAAAATTATTTAATATCTGCTCCATAGATATGATAGCAGAAGTCTGAGCATATTTTTTTAAAATTAAATAACAAATAAAAAAGCAATACCATAAAACCAATTTTAATGATAACAACTCCCATATTTCTCATAAGTTTTATACTCATATTATCAATCAGAGTACTTGGATATATAACCACAGAGCTAGAAGAATTCTTACATTTGCTAAATAATTAAACAAAAAAATAAATTTAAGATTTAATAAATTAAAAAGAGATCAGAGTGTGATAAATAGATTATCAATCACAGTGATATTTTTATTAAATTTCAATTTAAATTAAACATTTCATCGACTAAAGTTAACAAAATGATAAGAAAAATAAATAGATGATTAATCTTAGATCATTTCAATTTTCTTTCAAGTTGAATCATATTTAAATCTCTTTTTCATATAAGTTCAAATTAGATCATAAATTATCATTTCTAATTCATCATAATGAAATATATATTCATAAAAGATGTATAAATAAAATGATGTAATATATAAAAATTAAATAAGTAAATAGATGAGTTTACAGAAGTTAAATGAATATATTCAAATAACTATTAAAAGAATGAAACTGAATAAGTAGGTAATTTATAACTCTATCCATAAGCATCAATTTGTTACAGTTATAAATTTGTGAATGAAAACTGACTTTGGCTGTGGAAGAATGTTATTATTTAACAATGCCAATAAAACCATTTGATCTCATAATTTATTGATTAAGCATTTAATTAGTAATTTATGTTATATTTATTTCGTGAAAAATAATTATATATTTTTGATGTTTGGTACTAAAAAAATTGATCAATATAAAATATTTTTTTTATTAATGAAAAACTAAACCATTCTTAAAAGAAAAAGTTTTTTTAAAAAAAAAAATTTGAAAAATTCATCTAAACAAAAATAAATAATATATATATTTATTATCATTAATTATTATTATTAACTATTAGTTGTGAATCCACGTGTTTCATGATTTGCTTATAATTACAAAATTTTAATAAATTTAAGATTTATTTGTATTAAATAATTAACTAATTAGTTAAATACTCCCTTTGTTCCAAAATTTCAATCCACTTTCTTTTTACATACATATTAATAAAATGTAGATAATATGATTAAAATAGTTAATTGTATATATTTTTTTCAAATATACCCTCATTCACATTAAAATAAATAGTAATAAATATTTTTGTATTATTAATTCTTTAATATAAAATTAAAGATAATTAATATTGCAAAGTTGGCTAACATAACTAAATAAATGAATTTAGCAAGTCAAAATTTCAAAATTTTTACTCGAAAAAAACCATTTTGAAAATATGAGGCAAACAATTATAATCTATTGACATTTACCACCAAAAATTAATTTTATTTATTTTTTCAGCAAATGCATTATATTTGATATTATAAATTTTTTATAACAATATATTAAGTAGGGGTATAATAGTTAATTAGTAAATTAACTATAATCTAAAAAAAGAAAGTAGACTATATTTTGGGACGGACAAAAAAGAAACTTAGACTGAAAATTTGGAATGGAAGGAGTAATTAAAATTAATATAAATCATAATTAAATTGTAACTATTTTTTATAAAAAAATTTGATTAAATAAATAAAATAATAAAATAAAATTTTCAAACTTATAATTATGTACAAAATTAGTTATAATAAAAAATTATCTATTAGTTTATATTTTCAATCTCATGTGACATAATTTTAATCTTTTGTTTAATAAATTTAATCTCATTCAAATAAATACAAGTACAAGATTATTAAATATAAGAATGAAGCTATAAATATTTGAAATTTTAAATACTTAAATATATAAAATATACAACTATTATAATTTAAAAATAAATTATCTGATTTAAATAAATATGTAAATTTGAACCTATTAAAATAGAATAAAAAGTGCATAAATTATTTGCATTTACTTATACAAATTTTCTACTATTTATAAATTGGTGGTTGAAACTTGACTTACTTTGATATAATAGATTGTTAAAAGGCATAGGTTATAGGTTCAACTAAAAATTTTCACAAACTTCAGATTTAAATCACCTATCAAATACTATTAAATGTCCATGTAATAGAGAATTAAAATTTCTACCAAAAAATAAAAGATTTTCATAATTAAGGTAAAGCTCACCTTAAATCCAACAAAAAAAAAAAAAAAAAAAAGAAGACTAGCATTTTTATAAAAAATATTTTTATACCAAGACAAATAGAAAAAAAATAAGGCCGATTTCTATATGAAAATAACCAAAAATGGTCTCTATAAAACTTGCTTCATGAGAAGACGAACGCAGGATACAAAGAAAAAGCAAGAGAGATATGTAGCCTAACTCAAGTGTGACACATTAAAGTTTATAAATACCATTTAAAAATTCGCACGCTTCATAATATAATCTGTATAATTATAAATTCTAATAATTTGAAATGATATCAATTATTTATATTTAAAATCTCAAAATTCAATTAAATATTGGAAATTTTTAAATTTTTGAATTGAACAGAATATTATCCCCCTAATTAAACGGTGAGAATAGCACATTCTGGAGGCACCTGCTAGAATTGATGTGAAATGTCAGATTTGTTCTTGGGAGGGGCCTTTATATATATATTAATTTTTAATTAAAAATATTTTGATATAGTTGATAAATATAATAAATAGAAATTTTCCATTTCAATAGCTAAAAATATCTATTTAGTGAACTATATAAAATAATAATTGACAGTAAATATAATTTCAATTAATTGTGTTTTTTTCAGTTTTTAGTTGAATTTTTTTTTTACCTTTACAATTATAACTAAATAAAAGTCAAAATTATATTTACTTTATTATTATTTTTAAAGTTATATTATTCAACTACCAACTACAAATTATAATATTGTAATTATTTAAATAAGAAATAATTTATTTTAAATTATTATATATAATTTTTATAAAAAAATTATATATAATATTTTAATTGTTAAAAATATATTGACATATTAAGGTTGATATTAACAAGTAATAATTATTAAGAATTTATAAATATATAAATTAATAATTACAACATTCTAATTTTTAAAATTATACTTTGAGTATATGTGAAAAATATATTATTTTATTATATTCTAATTTTAATTTATTTAATTCAATATATAAAATATTAATAAGATCATTTTATGAATTAAAAATAATAGTTCAACATAATTTAGTAACCACTTTATATCAAATCGTTATTAATTATTAGTTACATCTATAAACTATCCCAAATAAACTCTCTCTTATTAGCAGAGATTATCTCTATTACAAATATGAATTATTTTTCTAAAAAAATAAAAAAATTTATTAATTTTGATATAGCCCTAAATTTAATTGTATAATTGGATATTGATATTCAATTTGAGCCCAATATATTTAAGAAAATTTCTATTTAATTCAAATTGAGATGCAATGAATGCATTTCAAGTGAAAATAAATAATTAATACTATTTATAAATGACAATGTTACTTTTAATTAATACATGTGTTTTCAACATAAATTTAAATTTTATTAAAAATTATTTTAATCCTTTCATAAATCTCATAATAAATACGTCTCAATAATATATTTAAATTTATAATTATATTTCTATTAAAATATATTTCTTACAGCTCCACTTGAACCAAATAGCATTCCTATACTTAAATGAGATTTATGCAACATTTATTTACTACCAAACCCATTTATTAAGAATGAGTTAGAGTGGATAAATATAAATGGGTGTGAAATGCCAGCTCAACTTATAATTACTAACCTAAATTGCACGGAAAACACGGAAATGGAAACAGAAAACGGACACATAAAAATAATATTTTCAAAAAATATGAAAAATAAAATGTTAGAAAATATACAAATATAAAAATATAAAGGTCTATTTATAAATATTATTTTTATACATATATATTATTTTTAATAATTATGAAAGCAAATTGTTTTAAAAAATAATTATTAAAGTAAATAATAAATGTTTATATATATATATTAAAGATGATCAATTGACAAATGCTTAATTAATTTTGAATCATTTAGTTTTGACAGTGGCAAAGTTTTCGGCAATTTACACAAAACTGCTTACCAGTTTTGACAATGACAAAAGCTTACAATTAATACAAAGGAAATTGATGAAGATTTGAACATAAAACTCCAAGAGCAAAAGCCAACAAAAGCAAAACCTAAAAACCCAACGAAATGCATTGAATGATTCAACAATCCAAACACTATAAAAATTAAAAAATCATTGGATGATTCAAGAACAGAACCTAAAAATCCAAAAAAGTAACTACTAAAAAAAGAGAGAGAAAATTTACAACAAATAGAGACAAGGGAGCAGAGACAGTTGCCCTTGATGTATCTCAGCCGCCAATTACACAGAGAGGTAAGTGATGAGTCGAGGATGAGAAGAAAATAGAGAGGAAAACGCTTCTGCCCTTATCATATCTCAGACGTCATCACACAAATAGAGGGGAGAGAAGAAGCAAAAATAAAGGGGGAATCACTTCTGCTCTTGTCATATCTCAGCTACCGTCGCACAGAGAAAGGAGGTAATGAGTTGGCAACACATTGAGAAAGAAGGAGGAGCAAAGGATAGAGAGAGGAATCGCGATATGTTTTCTTGGCAAAGAAATGATATTTTGAAAGGCAAAGAAATGCGTTTTCATGAGGGAAACACGTTTCTTTTTTGTTTTGTTTAATTATAGATGAGCCCAAAACTTTCCGGATCCGTTTCATTGAATTTTCAACGTTTTCGTGTGTCCGAAATGCGAAAACGGAGTGAGTGACGCGTTTCGGTGCAACATAGTTGCCGACTGTTTCAAAAAGCTTATGGGTTATAACTTAATTGATTGCTTTTAAAAAGTTTACTCATCTTTGTCAAAGAAGTAGTTTAATAGTCAAAAGATCCACCATTTGCATCTCAGTATTGATTTTAGCTATCTTTTGATTTTATTCATTTAATACTCCATCAAACACATTGACATTATTGATAAAAATAATATTATTTTGTAGTGATATTATTTTTACTATGAGATTAACAGTTTAATTGTTAAGTCCGTGTTGCAACAACGAATATCATATATTCAAATCTCAACAACTTTTATTCTCTTCAATTATATATATTTGGATTTATATCTTTGTATAATTGAAAAAAATAAAATAATCCCAATTCATTATAAAATATTATTATCAATTGCTAGTTGCTGCTTCTGTTTTGTTATTGAAGGATGGACAATAGGACTCTATAAAAAGCCTCAACCCAAATGAAGCCCAATAAACCTTCATTGATGCATCCGAGCTAAAATCCATAAACCACGTTCCTGGTTACTTGACTCTCTATTTGGCGAAGTCACTACAGGCTTCCAAGATCAGGTGATCCTCATCATCGTCCCACTCATCACGATATGTCTCTGGACGGACCGTTCTATTTTTTTTAGTTGCCAAGTATATTTGTTTTCTCCATTCTTCATAGTCCCGACACCCGATTTGAGCAGCAAACCAGTTATTATAGTCGAACTAAAAACATGAAAATAAATTTATAATCGGTTGAATACCTGCTTCATGGTGCATATTAACAAGATAATATATAAGATATTATAGTTTTTACCTGAGAATCTCCCCAACCCAGATAGTGGGTATATCTTTTAGGTATATTGGAAGATTCAAGTGTGTGGTAAAAAGTTCTTACATCTCCCATCATCTCTTCTGGACATGGAAGCATAATTCTACCTGATAAAACAGCAGCTATCCATTTGCTTTGGAATTCAAACATGGGGAAGGGGACAAGCTGCAATCAATCACACATAAATTATTCAAAGGTTATTTATTTTATTTTTAAACTTGAAATTAATTAGCTTGCAAAGTAGATGTATATAAGCGTAAACATTAGTTGAAGAGGGTTGAACCATCCATGGTAGTCCAACAAATGAAAGCCCAGGAGCCAAAGCAGGTGGAAAAATATGCTTGTACAATGGTCCTACGCGATTATCATCCACAGTTACGATTCCGTTGGTTTCAAGAAATGGGAAGTGATATTTGTACCTTGAATTAACGTAACTAAACCATAATTAGAACTAACAAAGATAACTAAATTCAATAGAAACGATACATAATTTGTGTTTGGTTACCCTGTGCAATGTAAAATGGTATCAGCAGCGATAGTTCTCCCATTTCTGAACACCACAGACCCATCTTCATAGCAACCCTCAATCTGCATAAAATTTTAGTGTACTAGAACTGTATTAGCTCTATACAAGCTTGTAAATTCTAATGCCTACTTTTTACCATAGAATGAAGCCACATCTTATCATATCCAGGTTGCTTTTGATAGGTTTCTTGTGCAACTGATCTAGACGCAACATGGACTTGCTTGGCAACTCCGGCAATATCCCTAGATATATCAATAGCGCTTGCTGAATTCCCAATCAAAATTACCACCTACCCAATGTTGCATAATAAAAAAAAAAAAGAAGCTGAATATAATCGTGACATTAACTAGTACAATTTTCTACTCAATTAAGAACTGTCAAATTAACCTAACCTGGTCTTTAAAGAGATCTGGTGCACGGTAGTTGTGGCTATGAATTTGCTTCCCTGGCCATGAAGTGCTACCTGAAAATAAATTAGCTAGTGAGCCAAGGTAGTTATCTCAAGAGTCGTGAGATATCCAATTCGTATTCCAGTTGAAACTAAACCGGGAAAAAAAAAAAAAATTGAACAAAGTACGCAACAACCAACAATAATTTAGAAAACCATAAAAACACAAAGATTATTTGACTTTGTGATACTAATACCTATAAATTATGAGGTTGTAAAGTTAAAGTCTTAGTAGAATTCTGAAAAAGAACATGGCAATTAACAACCTGGTATTTCCGCAATGCGAGGTTCACTATAATGTCCACAGCAAACAACAACAGCATCAAAAACCTCGTCCTCAAAATCATCGCTATCACTTTCTCCTCTCCTCTTTCTAGACCTCACTTTCCATTTTTTTGTACCCTCCACAAGTCCCACATTAACAACTTCTGTCTCGAACCTCACCATTTCTTCAATCATGAATTCCCTTGAAAATTCTTGCAAGTACAGTAACACTTCCCTGTGTCCCGGAAACCGTCTCTGATCTCGCATTTCGTCGTCGCATTTAGCTGCAAATGGGAAGTTACTGAAACCCATTACTTCTCTAGGGAGATTGGTGCGGAGAGAGGCGTAGATGCTGGAGTGGATTCTGTTTCGACCAGGGCTGAGGCTTAGTGGGTCCGATTCCACCTGAGGAGTGTATACCCACGTGCCGCCGATTTGGGTTTCTCGTTCGAAGACTACGACACTGTGGCCCTCTCCCTGGAGCTCACGCGCTGCCACCAGGCCGGCTGGACCTGCCCCTATTACAGCTACTAGGCAGGAGGTGAGTGGAGGTGGCATTGCTTCTGGCTTGCTTTGTGAGACAGATTTTGTCCTCACACCAATCCGCTAATCGAGATCAAACCTCCAGCACCGTTAAGAAAGCACGAACTTGGTCCGGCGGGGGGGGGGGGGGGGGGGGGGGGGGGGGGGGGGGGGGGGGGGGGGGGGGGGGGGGGGGGGGGGGGGGGGGGGGGGGGGGGGGGGGGGGGGGGGGGGGGGGGGGGGGGGGGG
>CATIWR010141997.1:0-17346 GCA_949677035.1 Omphalea diandra
TAATAAAACATTATCAATCAAGGAACAACCATTCTTACTAATGGTTCCAATGCCAATTACCTTACCCTTGGCATTGCTACCAAATGTGATATCTCCACCTTATTTTTCCTTCAATGTCGTGAATAGCTTTCTATTTCCAGTCATATGCTTAGAACAACCACTATCCACATGCTAATTGCTTGATTTGGTGGTTGTCATATACTTCCCTACACAATAAAAGTGAGTCACCTTTTCTTAGGTACCCAAGCATACATGGGTCCTAAAAGGTTAGGAGTTGAAGTGTTCTCTAATTTCAGGTGAACTCCTAATAAAATAATGAATATTAACATGCCTAAATTTTAGGCAATAATGACATTGGAGTTTAGACTTGAGAGTTTTTCTCCTATGCACAAACTTAGTATGAGTAGGAGGCTTTCTCATACTTTAATTATGTGAGTGCATGCATCTACATGTGTGATGAGAAGTAGTAGACAATTGCTTCTAAGCTTAATGACTTCTCCTTTTATAGAGTCATTTTATTTTATCAATGAAGCCAATAAAGAATATGATATGGACAGATTTTCCATAGATATTTTAAGCTCATCATTTGATGCTTTCAATTCACTTGCAAGATCATTTGAGGGATTTATAATCATCCTCTAATTTTAGACATTTTTTCTTGTAAGACTTCATTTGTACTTGTATTTGTCACATCTCATAGTAAGAGCCTCTAGAAGCTCTTCATCCATCTTATCAAAATCATCTAAATATGAATGAGAGTGGGATAAAGTACTTACCTCATTGGAGAGTCTTCTTGTGCCATGAAGCAAATGTTAGCAACTTCTCATTCTTCTTCATCTTTACTTGAGCTGTCATCCAAAGTGGCTAAGAAACTCTTATCCTTCTCCTTGTCCCATATTTTCTTCTTATTTATCTTAGGATAATCGTATTTGATGTAGCCTTACTTGCCACACTCATAGAAAGTGACTTCATTAGATCTCTCTATAGGATTAGGAGTTGTCTTCTTGAAGCTTCTTCTCTCTTTTCTTCTTCTAATTAACTCCTTAGTCCTTTTTGAGAGCATTGCAAGCTCTTCTTCATCTTTGTCACTCTCTTCATCACTAAAGGTTGCTTCTGCCTCCTTCTCCTTAGTTAAGGATTTAAGTGCCATGGTTCTTTTTTTTTTTTTTTTTCTGATTTTTCTCCTTAGCCTCTCAGTTTATTCATTTGTTCGTCCTTTTATAAGGCTAACTTATGAGTTAAGAGTTTACCTATCAACACATTCATAGAAACCTTCCCAATCTTCAAGTTGGACTATTGAATGTTGCACACTCTTGCAACAAACTTACCTAATCAAAGAGTTTTAAGGATTTTTGTGTATACCTCATAATTGGTGAGAGTCCTTCTAAATTTCTTCATGTTAGTGATGATGGATAAGAGTTTATTTCTCATTTCAGTGATGCTTTCATGGTCTTATCATGAAGAGCTCCTATTTCATCACGTACATCTCCAACCTACTTGATTTAGCAAGTGTTGTGCCCTCATGGTAGTTTTCAAGAGTCTACAAAGTGGCATTAACTGTTTGGTAATGTTGCACTCTTCTAATCTCTTCTTTAGAGAGAGAGAGCTTAGAAGAATGACCATTGCTCTCTTGTTTTTGCCATTTGACCTCCTGTGAGCTTCAACCCAATCTTCCCATGGAATGAGTTCTTCAATTCCATCCATTACTTTAGAAGGTGGCTTCCATTCTATTACAACTACATCCCTAAGGTCCACTACATCTGTATTAAGATAAATCTCCATCTTATACTTCCAATGAGTATACTCAGGTCCATCAAAGTAGGGCTTCAGGTGTGAGTGGATTCCCTCTTGTGCCATGAACTTTGCTCACTCAATTAAAGCTTGTTTGTGAGATTTGGCTTCGATACCACTTGTAGGCCCTAGGCACTAAGATTTGAGGGGGGCCTGAATTGGTGTTTAAATATGAATTAAAATGAAAGATAAAGAGAGAGTAGAAAAAGGCATAAAGATTTATAGTGGTCCGGGTGTTAATCAAACCTATGTCCACTCCCCAATTCTCTACAATTGGGTGTTTCACTCACTCAAAATGGTGTTTCCAAACTCACACTAAACTTTTACACTTTGTGTTTTTAAGGCTCACACAACAACCTTTCTTATAAGTGTTTTCTAAGGCTAACACTAAAACATATCTCAAGTGTTTTTATAGGCTCACACTAAAACTTTTCTCAAGTATTTTCATAGGCTAACACTGAAACCTATTGCAATTGGTGTTTATGTTCACACCAAACAATCACTTAAAGAATAGAAATAATGAGTAGCAAATTTGCAAGAGTTTTGTGACAAGTTAATGAATTCTCTTGCATTTACATTTATTTGATGGAGTATTTATAGCCCATACCCACCAAAGAGACATTACACTGTGAAGCTTTTTAAATCTCCAAGATATGCTAAGCATATTTTGCATTAATTGCATGACAAATGTGAGTCGCGATCGCTACTGAGGATTCACGATTGCGACATTCCAATTTCCATAAGGAAGCTAAAAATTATGATGAAAAACTCTATTTGTGTCTAACCGCTAGTCCATGTGTCATCTCTTCATTGGTCCACCAGAAAGATATAATTACTTTCTAACTGCCCACAAAAGTTGCAGTCGTGATCTTTCCTTGTACAGGGTGCAACTTAGGACCCAAATTCTTCTGTTTGAAAGACAATCTTTATCTTCATGAATCGTGGTTGCTACCGACAATGTTGGCCTTGTAA
The DNA here is from genome assembly GCA_949677035.1 of Omphalea diandra. NCBI lineage: Eukaryota > Viridiplantae > Streptophyta > Magnoliopsida > Malpighiales > Euphorbiaceae > Omphalea > Omphalea diandra. The sequence continues at coordinate 2,764 of CATIWR010141997.1, forward strand.
ATTTTGTTCTTCAATGAATACCGACACTTGGCACGATGTGGTTATGGACTTGGTTCCCTCCTTAGTCATTGTGAAATTCGCAGTCGTGACTAAAACGCGATAGAGACTGCGAATTCGTCTGTGACTTTGATACTCCCATCTTTGGATGAGTCGCAGCAGAGATGATGCCCACGAATTTGTCTGGCCTAGTTTCACCCTATTCTTGAGCTAAGTCACAATCGTGAATTAGAAGTTACTGACCGCAAATTATGATGAACTTTGCCTTCTTGAAGATTATGAACTCCATCCAACTTCCACTTGAAAAACTAACTTAAATCTGTAAAACAACACTTAATTAAAATATTAGGATTGATAAATCTCCTTTGTCAAGATCAAAAGAGGTTCAAGACTTAGGATTAACTATCATTGTCCAATACTTAGCTTCTATAGTTAACAAAGCAACTGAGTTTTTCCTTTTGCTGCTCCAAGGCACTAAGCATTAACCAAGTAATTGACAAGTGCCAGAAGTGCTCATTTTATCTAAGGCACACCTAGCAAAATCAATATAAGAGAATGCATTTAATTAAAACAAAGAACTCTTAAGACACCAGTACTAAGTTATGAGTATTGATAAAATATTTTAGTATGTGTTTTGTACCATATAAGTGAGATTCCTTAGGATTATATTGATATCTAAGCATAATATCAAGTATAAAGGTTGTGAGATATAGTAAACTACCAATCACACCTCTCTATGATTTTTGATCCACATTCTTACAATGTTCATCGATGACCAACTTCATGTTGGTGCTCATAGGTGTTTTATAAGGTTTGTTGTCTATGCTAAATCTTTTGATTAACTCCCTTGTATATTTGCCTTGGTTTATAAAGATTCCTACATTTTGTTGTTTGATTTGTAATCCAAAAAAGAATTTAAGTTCTCACATCATACTCATCTCAAATTCACTTTTCATTACTTTTAAGAAATCCTCACATAAGTAAACAATAATGGCACCAAATATGATATCAACTATATATATTTGCACTAACAATATGTTTCCATTCTTTTTCTTAGAAAATAGAATTGTATCTACCAATCCTTTGGTAAAACCTTTCTATACAAAAAAACGTTGCTCAATCTCTTCTACCAAGCTATTAGAGCTTGCTTCAAGCCATATAAGACTTTAGTGAACTTATACATATGATTAGGAAAGTAATGGCTTTCAAATCCAAGAGGTTGTTCAACAAATACCTCTTCTTCAATGTAACCATTAAGGAATACACTTTTGACATTAATTTGGTATAACTTAAAGTTCATGTGAGTTACGAATGCAATAAGAATTCTAATAGCTTCATGTTTAGCTATAGGTGCAAAAGTCACATTAAAGTCAATCGCTTCTTCTTAGTTATATCCTTTGGCTACTAATCGAGCCTTATTCCTTACAATGACTTCATATTCATTAAGTTTGTTTCTATAAACCCATTTAGTTCCAATAATAGAATGTTTATAAGGTCTACAAACTAGGGTTTATATTTTATTTCTTTCAAATTGATTTTAGTCTTCTTGCATAGAAAGAACCCAATGTTCATCTTTAATGGTCTCCTCTATGGTCTTAGGCTCTATAAGGGATACAAAAGTAAGATTAATCCATGCATTTATAAAAGATAATCTAGTTGTTACCCACCTTGATGGATCACTAATGATAAGATCTTTTGGGTGATCTTTCATCTAGTCTTTTTCTAGTTGAGTTTGCTTTCTACTATGAGTTAAAGGAGATGGATCTTCATTTCCTTCATTTCTCATTTCCTATAGCTTATCCATATCCTTTCCTTCTTCTTCAATGTTTAACTTACTTAAAGAACCTACAAGATCATTAACATCTTCCTTTTTCCTTGAATAAATGGGGTTAGATTCATCAAATATAACATGCATAGACTCCTCTATAACATGAGTTCTCCTATTGAAGGCTCTCTACCCTTTGCAAGTTGTAAAGTATCCAAGGAAAATTCCTTCATTAAATTTGGAGTCAAACTCATCAAGGTTGTCTTTAATTTTTAGAATAAAACATTTGTAACCTAGAACTCTTAAATATGTAATCTTGGGCTTTCTATTGTTCCAAAATTCATAGGGAGTTTTCTTTAATAATGGTCTCACTAAGACTCTATTTAAGACACAGCAAGAAGTATTTACAACTTCAGCCCAAAAATACTTAGAAAGATTATACTCATTCAACATGGCTCTAACCATTTCTTAAAGAATTCGACTTTCGTTTCCACCACACCATTTTGTTGACGAGCTCTAGAAGTTGAGAAATTATGTGAGATACCATACTCATCACAGAAACTATGAAGCTTAGTTTTCTCAAACTTACCTCCAAGGTTACTCCTAATAAAAGAGATTTTAAAATCCTTTTAGTTTTGAATTCTCTTGGCAAAGGTTTTAAAAACATCAAAACAAGAATCCTTGTGTGAGAGGAACAACACCTAAGTATATCTAGAAAAATTGTCTACAATGACAAATACATAATGCATGCCTCCTAAACTAGCTACCTTAGAAGGGTTAAAAAGATATATGTGAAGCAATTGCAATGGTCTAGAAGAACTTACCTTGTTCTTAGCTTTGAATGAGGATTTAATTTGTTTACCTTTTTGACATGCTTCACAAAATCCGTCCTTTGTGAACTTGATTTTATGTAGACCTTTAACCAAGTTTCTTCTTTTTAACTTATTAAGGAGTTCCAAGCTAGCATGTCTTAGCCTTACTTAGCAAGTTGTGCTTAAGTGCATTAATAATTAGTATTTTATCAAAGATAGGTGAGTCAACATCCTTATAATCTTTACATATGCCAACAATTTTGGTTTTGCCATTATCTCCAAAATACACATTTCTAAGACTTTCAACGTTTTCCAAGTATAAGAATAACTTTTTTTCACCTGTCATGTACTTTGAACATCCACTATCAAGATACCACTGTTACTCTCCAACTAAGGATTTCAAGCACATTTACAAAACAAGGAAGGCTATATCTTAGGTACCCAAATATTCTTAGGTCCTAGAGGGTTAGCATTTGTGAACTGCTCATCATGTCTTCTAGATTAGAAATAACAGGTAATGTGGCCACATACACCATAATAGAAATAATCACCATAAAAGTGAATTGGTATCCTACTTCTAAGTGGTACATGCATATAATGTCTCTTAGACTTGTAGCTCTTTTGAATAGTATGTCTATTAGTATTTCTCTTGTGAGGAACTCTCTTGTGTTATGTGTGTTTATACCCATAATTATGCCAATTTTTGTGTCTTTGAACATTTTGCCTCTTAGGCTTGTAAGTGTGATACATGTAAGCATAATTTGCTATAAGGAGAATATTTCTCAATCATGTGTGATTATGTTAAGACTTTCCTCTTGAGCCATTATTTTCGGCATTTCCCATTTTGGAAACCTTTTGTTTTATAATAGAGTTAGAAACATTATTCTTTTTGGCTTTAAGTGGCATTGTAACGTAATCCATATTTGATAAATGAACTTCTTTGAGCCTCAAGGATAGAGTCTAATTCTCCTTTTTGCTAGTGAACTTGCTGAGATTTTTCTTTAGTTTAAGATTCTTAACTGTGAGAGATTCTACCTCATTAGCTAGAATTTATCGACTCTTATCACATTTTTCAAGGTTTGTTCTATTTTTGAAAACAAGAGGTATTGGACTTAAGAGTCTTAATGCTTATAGTGAGTTTGGTAATTATAAAGTACAACTTATCTCTAGAATATGAGTCAAAAGGATTTACCTCGTTGTAACCATCACTATCACTATCACTGCTGGATATGCGTTCACTTAAGGATTTACTTGATTGCTCCTTAATTGCCATGAGATAAAGGTTAGCAACTTGATTGCTCCTTAATTATTTCATTTTCATTTTGTTCAAAATCACTGGTGTCATCCTAAGTGGCTTTATACACTTCTTTTTCTATCTTGAAGGCGCACTTTCTGGAAGTGGTTAACTTTTCTTGATCTTAAGACAATTTGATTTTATGTGTCCTTTCTCATGGCATCCATAATAGGTGAGTTGACTCTTGGTGCCTCTTTTCTTATAGTTCCTTGCTTATGTCATTTCTCACGACATCTATAGTAGGTGAGTTGACTCTTGGTGTTTCTCCTCTTATAATTCCTTGCCTTTCCACATTTTGTTGGTACTCAAATGTTTCATACATGTATATGAACAATAATATCTTTTTCTTTTTAACTTCATTGGTTCCTTCATATTGAGTATGAAATGTGTCATATATTTCTTTGGCTGATGTACACATTTGCAGCTTAGCATATTGAGACTAGGGGATTGCACATAAAAGAGCATGCATTGCTCTTATGTTCTTTATGTTGTCTTTTTCTCTTCAGCAGCCCACTCAATTTTTGGCTTTGCTATAAGAACATCTCCAACTAGCTTTGTTAGAACTTCTCTTCTTTCTTTAATAATGTTTCATAAGTCAATGGTTTCACTATCGAGAAAGATCTGACTAAAGAATCCTAACTAAAAGAAACATGGTATTCAACCAATGAGCAGAATTCTTATGGCATTAGGAAGACTACCAACTAAGCCAATCTAGCATGGATCTTTGTCTTTTTGGCTTGTTTTCACATTTTGGGCTTAGTTCCCATACTTTGGTTGAATGGTGTTGGACTTTTGTCCTCTCCATTAATTGGGCACCATTGGATTAAATTAAGCACTCCTCTTGAAGGGTCCAAGCTCCCATTATGCACTTCAGCTTTACACATTCCTTGGTCTGCTTGGGCCAATTATTTCCATATATTTCTTTCTATAAAATCTCTAAGTGCATCTTTAAACTTTTTTAGCCTTTCTCTTGTGATTGGGCCTTGAAGTTGTTATTGGACTTGCCTTAGCTAAATGCATCACATCTATAGTAGCCCAGTAACACCCAAAGGATTATTTTATTATAAATAAAATAAGGCAGAATGATATCTAGTTCTCAAAAGTCAGATAAAGATTAAGTCTTTATCACCTTAAGAATTTATAAGTATGAAGTCTCAACCTCACAAAGGAACAACTCATGAGTTAATCCATCCCACTACAAAGTAAGAATTATCCTAACTTGTTTAAGTTTTATAAAGAGCAACCCGTAGACTGTTCGTCTAACAAAGTACTCTTAAAATATTCTTTGTACTTGGTCTTTTTAAAATCAAGAATGTAAGCCTAGTTGTTATTTAAGATTCATGTTCCACTTGTTTGGTTAAAGGTATGATTAAAAGGTTTCAAAAGGAATACAACATTGAGTTATACATGAATTAGAATTTTATTGTTCATTATTATCCTTAGAATAGTAGGGAAAGAAATAAAGAAGCATAAACACTTAACGAATCTATTAAAAGAAAAATGTTCTCATTTCAAAGACAATTTACTATAAAACAAATACAAGAATATGATGTAATAGGAGAAGCATATTTATTTTAAGATTGAGGGTAGTAAAAAAAGATGGTTGTCTCCTTAGGGCCTTCAGAGGAAGGGTCCCTTGTGTTTTATTTTTCCTATTGAGCTATAGTAGGAGAACCTTTTACCTCTTTGGGACCTTCGATGATCGGAGCAACAATAGTGTAAGAAACATCCTCAATTCGAACACTCTTGTAAGCAACACTCTTGTAGGCTTCTAATTTTGGACCTTCGAATGCAAAGCCCAATGATGAACTCACTGAACCAAATCCTCATAATGAAAAAGGTAATTTTGTAAATAAATAGATAAAAGGCCTGAGGAAACCTTGGAAAAGCCTAAAGACTAAGCCCAAACCTAGCCTAGCGCTGCCAGCCAAGCTTAATGGGTTGTATAGCTCATCAAGCATGGTAGTACAACCTTAAAGCAAGGCTGTATAGGCTTCCCTAAACACTAATCTAGAGAATCTTTTAGAAATGGTCCCCCCTTTCAATCTTAGGGTTGTACAACCCTGACACAAGAATGTACAACCCACCTTTGGCTACACAACCCATATGCAAACCATAATTCTAGTACAACACTCTTCTTATTTGTTATTGGATGCATCCATGGTGTAACCAAAACTATTTCTAGCTCTGTGCACCCACCTAACACCTATAAATATTCCTATATTAAAGGAGGAAGGCTTGAAAAACATTAAGGTATAACAAAAAACTATTTCCAGCTTTGTAGAAATCACCTCTAAAACACCCCCAAGCACAAGAAACGTAAACCCTGACCTCACACTACTTTTTCCAAGGTAGAACTAGGTCTTTATTATTACATTTGTGCATTACCCTAATCATTTTTGGAGGAAATTGAACTTGTTTTGTGCTTCTAAAGGCAAAGACATCCCTATGATATACCTAGAATCCTTCTTCCCCTCTTCTTCGTTCCCCCTTCTTTTTCTTTTTCCATTTTGGAAACCTAGGAAATTAGGGTTGTACAGTCTTGTTGGTAAGTTTGGGATGTATAGCCTTTCTTCGTAGAGGAACAACATAGTTTTCCTACAATAAAAAAATCCCTCTTTGTTCTTTCATATTTATTTCTTTTTAAGGTATTTTTTGAGATGTTTTTGTGACTCTAGTGACAAAATAAGGTGAGGTTTAATGACTTAGGACCCTTATTCACTTTAAAAATAGAGTCTTGCTTATTTTCTAAGCGATTTTCATTGGCTTTATATCTAAATGCTTTTGTATTCTTTCTTTTATTTAGTCTTGAAATTATGCTTTGATTCTATTTTAGATACTAAACGACAATGATCAAGTGAGAAATTTAAGATTCCTTTATCCTTAAGAACCTTTTTAATGTTGGAGTCCATATGATAGTTATGTGAATAGTGTTTTTTGTTCTTCAATTTCTCCTTTTAATTTGGCATCCTAATTTTTATAATAGTTAGTTAAGCTATGAGTTTGCAACTCTTTACGAGCAATATGAGGGAGGGTTCATCAACCCTACGATGTCACTTAAGGTGAATTTTTGCTTTAGGTTATGTGATATCCTCCATAATGCTTTGCATTTCATGTTTAAGGTTTTAAGCATTTTATGATTTATGCATCTTCATCATGTGATATTTTGTTATATTCTGATTTATGATTGAGGAATGTGTTATCATAGACTTAAAATGTATGCTAGGATACCATGACTTTGGGAGACATGGTAAGATGATTACTATAGACTTTGTTTGCCTTTCTTTGTTTACTATATGCTTTCTTTATTTTTTTTCATATTGATTCATTGCTAATTTGTTTCTTCATTAGGTGTAGGTGTGATTATTTGGAATTAGACAATGAACTTAGTCTTAATCACTATCCCATATGGATTATAAGATTGTGTGTGTGTATGGTGGATGATATATGCTTGCCTACCCTATGCCATGTCACATTACCCCTCATTTCCCCATTATAGATGGTTATATGTATGGATGGATAATGATATATGCATGAAACCCCTTTACCATGATGCATGATCCCCTCCCCCCTTAAGTTGATGACTTTATTTATTTAAATTAATTGTGCTTAGATGCATGTTTAGGAATGCTAATTAGACTAATCAATAACTTAGTTGAAATATTAAAAGTGAACTAAAGATGCCCAAAGGGAGAATCCCAATATTCAGGCGATTTGGGGGTGCCTAACCTCTTTCCAAGCTAAACCTAATTTTTTAACCTAATCTCTGATGGAGTGAAGACAAAATGGGCCTTTTAATTGACTTACATTAGGTTTATATTTTGCCTTTCCAGGATTCTTATCTCGACCAAAGTCGGATAGCGACTTCATATTTCCTAGGGATGGTACCAATGAATTGTCTCACTTTAGGTCCCTCAATTACTATCGTTTTAGGCTAAGGGTTTTGAAATTGCACAAAGCATAAAAGGATCCCTATTGATCCAATGTGTCATACCATATGATCACTACTAATATAATGGCCCCTCATCCTCTTAATCCCCAGTTGGATGATAAAAGGATGGAGTCACAAGAACGATTTCACTAGTTTGAGCATGACATCGAAACCTGACCATAGGCCCTCATAATGGCAACTCCACTGGGGACTTTGAAATTAACTTTGTGTTTAATCTCTGATTCATTATTAATATTTTTAAATTTATCATTAAGTAGTCCTTTTGCATTCATGTAGCCTCCATACTTCACCATGAGCACTAAGTGCCCTTAGATAAATCGATGGTTCTCTAAACTTGAGACCTAAGCTCCATTCAGACTTAGGAGATTGTGAGGAGGATTAGTCACTCATGAGCCTAGCACCTTCAAGTATATCAAATAAGGGATCATGATAATTGCCCCCATTCTTATAGAAGCCATCAATGTCAACAACCATTTTAACCATTCGACGTTTGTAGGAACTAATAGTGCCTTCGAATATGGTACCCCACTTATTTGCATTTTCTTCTCCAAAAGAGAGTTGGAGCCCTAAAAAAACATGGTTAGGTATCCTTAATGAAAACATAAATGTCACCCCATCTCTTTGATATAATCATTCCCCATATGTAAAAACTTGTGTATTCCCCTTCTATACTATATAAATACCTTTTGTATGTATCCCTCTCTCCTTGAGGGGATTTTTTTCCTTACTTATACATATTTCTTTAAGTAATGTAAAGAGTTTTTATTTTGTTACTTGTGTATATGTTGTTTCAATCTTTTTACTCCTTCCGATCCGAGGCGACCCTGTGTATTCATTATGCTATAATGGTTTAAGAATGGGACTCCACCTGAGAAATAGCTACTGGACCTTATGTGTGGGAGGAATAAGGTTGGGAAGACCCTTTGGAAAATGACTTATGCATATCATGCATACATGTATTGATTACTTGCTCATGCATCATATTGATAACCCTTATTTTACAACCATCATATCTCCATCTAAACCCTTATAAAAGATAAGGGAAAACCAACTTGCCAGAAAGAGTAAGACTCTGAGTCGAAGCTAAAAAGTCGACCCTATCATTGACCCAACTAGACTGCATTAGTCTTCGATAGAATGATGGTCGACTTCAACTACAAGATGGAATAGAGGATTGTTGAGGAAGTAAAAAAAATGTGTCAATGAAATTATAAAGAAATGGGAGACATTTGCTAATCAGGGTGATAAAGGGAAAGCACTAATAGAAGTGCCCTAACCTGTGATGATTGATGATGACTTGTTTGTGGTAAAAGAATACCATGAAAGCAAGCTTGCTAAATAAGTAAGAAGTACAACTACCGTTCTAAACAAACCCCTAGAAAGTGAGAAGGAAATTACTTGGTTTGATTACTTTTCCAAGCAATTAGAGAAAATATAGAAAGCCTTAGGCATTAAAGGTTTGGAAAGAGGAACGAACATTAAGGAATTGCTTCCTCGCAAACCTGAGAAACTACCAGCTAATTTTTACGTGCATGAGCTGCCTAAGTTCATAGAAACCTAAAATTCAAAGAACCATATTCGTTCATATATGCTAGTTATGAAAGCATTTGAGGTTCTAACTAACACCATATTACAGCTCTTAGAGTTGTCATTAGAAGGATCTTTCAAGACATGGTACTTTAACTAGTTGAAGACATTCAGGGAAGATTAGAAAGAGCTAATAATAGCTTGTGAAAGGCAATATACTTGAAATTTTGATCTTAAAGTCACATTATAGGACTTAGAATCTTTGAAGTAGAAGACTAGTGAGAGCTTTAATGATTACATCAAAAGGTGAAAGAAGATAGCTTCAGAGATGACCACAAGGCTTGTAAAGAGAGAATAGGTTAGAATTATTTTTAAAGGGGCTTTACCTACTATTAGCACCAGGATTAGAGGAATGTTAGTTAAAAACTTTGAAGACCTTCCAAAAGCGGGTTTACAAGCCAAAGAGTTAAAATATAAATTAAGGAGACAATATGGGGAAGAAGAAATGCCTCGACTTAACCTCAGATTGAAGGGAACAAAACAATTAATGGAAATAAAGTAAGAACTCCGCAACAATTCATTAATTTGGAAATGCCTTTATCTAAGCCATTTGAGAGGCTGTAGAAGAAGGAAGTGTTGAAACCTTTAACACCAAGACCACCTCTTAATCTATTGCTAGGGGGTTATGATACCAATGCTTACTATGTTTTTCATCAAGGAACTAATCATAACACCGATGACTACTACTGTTTAAGACATTCAATTTAGGATCTTATTAATAACAAGATGATTGTCCCACTAACTTTGGAAGGCCTAATATCTAAGGGAACCCTATCCCAAACTATCGTAATGTCCCTTCCCAAAATTAAGGGACTTTCATGACAAATTTTGTATTTCCTGAGGAAGTTGTTATTGCCACTAATAAGCAAGTTATGATTAAGGTTATAGCTATTTGCACTATCAATATGTAGGAAAGCTCATATGAGGAGATAAATAAAGAATAAAGGGATAACATGATCTAGTTATGGGAAAAAAGTGATGAAGAGAGGGAAGTGAAGAAGATGAGTCATATGACACACAACTGGAAGAACTACCTTGACACATAAGCTCTCAAAGAAACAAGGGTTGAAAAGAAAATGGATGAACTCGTTGTAAAGGAGAAGGAAAATGATAATCCTATTATAAAATAGCTAAAGAGGATGTCAGCTCATATTAGTGTGTGGTAGTTGCTTATCAATTCGTAGGAATATAAAAAGGCTATGTTTGATGCCCTTTCTAGCCTAATCATTTTCAGTGAAGCCATAACAAAGGATGTTATTGCATTGGTGACTCATAAAGGTAAAATCACTTTTTCAGATGAGGATCTGCCACTGTAAGGAAGGGATCACAACCAAGCCCTATTCATCCATGCTTAGGTGAAGGGGAGATGCACGCCATGGGTGATAGTCAATAATGGATTTAGGATCAATATTTGCTCATTGAAGTTACTACACAAGTTCATATTAGCTGAAAAAGGATTTTACAACTTCTAATAGTGCCATTCGATCTTATGATGAGACTATAAGGCTAGCTTCTGGTGTATTAAAGGCTTTGGTAAAAACAAAGATAATGGAGATGATGGTGGAGTTCATAGTCTTGGCATTCCAATCACTTAATCACTTTTGCTAGCAAGACCATGGTATCATTTTGCTAGGTGGTGTGCCTTTCACTATTCACCTGAAAGTTAAGAACCCTTACAAAGGAGAGATTATGACCATATGTGCAGAGTTTAGTGAAATTGTGTCATCTATGAGTGTGTTCTTCTACAACTCCAAGGGTTTTAGGTTGTTAGGGTTAAATGGGTTGATCTAAAGGTAATAGGAATTACAAAGAACATGAACTTTTTTTTAAAACAAGGATTAGGAAAGAATTTTATCAGCATATTAGAGTTCCCAAAGATTTCCACTGAGAACATAAGGAAAAGGACTAGGGTATCAAGGTAAAACGTCAAAGTTAGTAGTAAGAGACTTATGCGAACCATTATTAGATTTCTTTGTGAAAAAAGGGGAGGCCACTAAGAAAGTCAGACAATAGGCAACCAATAATGAAGAGACAATGTGTAAGGATACTCAAGAAGGCCTTTTTCCAAATGGATGTTGGTGAATTAAGGTATCAAAATTATTAAGACTTATTAGAATAGGAGGACGGTACGGAGAAAAGAAAGAAAAAGGGAAAACATATTGCAGAATCAAAGAATGATAAAAAAAAAAAAAAATTGGGCCAGCCTAGTCCTGTATGGTCCTTAATCTGTATGGCCATGGAATGACAAGGAAGATATTACTAATGAATAGATAAAGCAATATCCACTGGATAAGAACTTTTAGGCCACTAGGGAAGATTATACAAAGAAGGGGTGTAACTTAATAAAGCAGGGATGAACCCTTTGTGGACTCGAAATGGGAGTATACTAGACCATTTAAGTTTACTATGGTTATCTGCACAAGGACAAAATTATAGGACATCAAGAGCAAGATTGTGAACTCAATTAAATGGTGAAAATAAAGAACTATGTGATGGAAATTGAGCCTATATAGGCAAATGCTATAACCTTTTGGGCAGACTTTCTAAAGATTGAGATAAGGGATGATAAGATAAAATAGAGTTTTGAAGAAGTTGTCAAGGCTATTATTAGCATAGAGATTGAGGAATAGGAAGATCTTAGGCATAATGCTTATCTCAGAGGTCTAACTAATGGAGCAAAATGTGAATAAGGGGAAAAGGCTAAGGTAGATAGGACTCTAGCAAACCCACCAAATGAAGAGGATTTTCTTCCTACTACTTTTGTTCTTATTTATAGTCTCTTTGAGGACGATGATGTATTTCATTCTAAGTTTAAGGCAATGAATGAGGAGTTTGCTTACTTGCATGATGTGTTTCTTTATGGTAGCATGCATCATTTCATGAGCATATTTGACATTAATTCTAGGCATACCACTGTATTTAATCTTGGCACACAAGAAAATCTAAAATCTTACACATCGCTAGTGACATTACACCGAATAAGTGAAGGATGTTCAAACAGTTGCTCAGGAAATACTAGATGGTTTTTACCTGGACGCATGACGATATGTTAGGGTTTGACAAGCGACTTGTAGAACACAGAATTCCAACCTGCCCATATATGAAACCAGTGAAACAAAAACTTTAAAGGATGAGACCTGAGTAGGCCCTATTGGTTAAAGAAAGAATAGCAAAGCAAGTGAATGCTAACTTCTTAGAAGTAACAAATTGTCTCAAATGGTTAGCTAACATAGTACCAGTACCAAAGAAGAATGAAATAGTAAAGATGTGCGTCAATTACAGGGATCCATACAAAGAATGCCTAAAGGATGACTTTCCTTTTCCATATATTGACATATTGGTTGATAGTAGTGCAATATATGTTATGTATTCCTTCATTGGTTGGTTCTCAGAGTACAATCAAATTCTCATGGCCATTATGGATAAGGCAAAGACAACATTCATCATAGAATCGAGGACATACTGTGATAACATGATGCCATTCAGGTTAAAGAATGTGAGAGTGATATACCAGTGAATAGCCATGGCCATGTTACATGACTTAATCCATAAAGAGGTGGAGGTGTACATGGATGACATGATGGTGAAGTTAAAAATAAGGGAATGGCATTTTGAAACTCTAGAGAAGTTCTTGAAAAAAGTCAATGAGTACAATTTGAGTAAGCTGTTGGGACATGTGATTAGTCATAAATGCATTTAAATAGATCTCGATAAGGTAAAGGCAATTTAAGACATGCCCACACTTAAGATAAAGAAAGAAGTATGGGGTTTCTTTGGCCACTTATAATACATCAGCTGGTTCATAGTGAGAACTGACTCCATCTGCAAACATATTTTCAAGTTTTTAAATAAGTATCAACCAGTGGAATGGAATGAATAGTGTTAAAAGGCTTTCAAGAAAATAAAAGATTATCTGACTAACTTACTAGTAGTGAAGCCAATGAGGCCTGAGAAACCACTAACTTTGTATCTGACGGTGGAAGATAGTTTTATAATGTAATGCTAGCTCATTAAGATGAAGCATGAAATGAGCATGCAGTTTATTATTTTACTAAGAAGTTATTGCCCTATGAAAAGAAGTACAATCAGATAGAGAATACCTATTTGGCACTAGTATAGGCAATGAAGAAGCTAAGGCATTACATTTAGTCTTATGCTATAAAGGTGATTTCAAAACTAGACCCGATTAGATACCTACATGAGGCTCCCTCATTGACGAGAAGATTAGCAAGGTGGTTGATCATGCTAACTAAATTTAATATTAAGTATATGGCTAATAATGTGATTAAAGGATAGATAGTCTTAGATTATTTGGCACAGTATGTAACAACCATATTCATTTATATAACTCATATCATTCATGTCCAAAATACATATGCATAAAGGTTTTACCCATCCTACACACACAATCAAACTTTTATTTGATGTACATATATGTATATGACACAAGGAGAGAGAGAGTTTGGATTCGGGTGACGACCTGTAGTCCATATGTCTCAATGTAAAACTGAAAGCACGAAAGTGTCCAATTCATATTCTTCAATATCTGAAAAAAATTTTGCAATTTGGTGAGTCGCGACTCAGTAAATAAAAACAATAATCAAATTCTCATGGTATAATCCATAATCAAATATCATTAAGATACATTGCAAGTATAACAATTAACTATGCAAGTGCAAATGTAATAGCTTTGTTTTTGTAGTGACCGAGCAAGGCAAACATTGCTCCCGGGATATTCATGTGATTCATGTAACATATGATTTGGGACCTATTGGTCCATCTTCCTGTAATTCATTTGACATATGATTTGGGACCTATTGGTCCATCTTCCTGTGATTTGTAAGTGTTTGACAAGTCGGTCACAACACTTTTTTAGTTCCATATGCAAGTGCTTATTCACAAATGATATATCAAGTAATCATTAAGAGCATTTGATTCTCACTTGGCCTCTATTCCCATGTAACATATAAAAATTCAATCATATATACATGTAATAGAACATAATCATATTATACCCATGTAACATGTAACAATTAACATAATCATATTATACCCATGTAACATGTAACAATTCAATCATTCTCACTTGACTTATATTTTCATGTAACATGTAACCTTTCAATCATATATACATGTAATAGCACATAATCAAATTATAAAATTATCATACACACAC
>CATIWR010142015.1:0-11262 GCA_949677035.1 Omphalea diandra
TATAAGCAAACTATATAAAGCAGCCATGGATGGCGATGTAGACACATTAAACGGCTTGATCCAGCAAGACCCACTTATTCTCAACAAAGTTTCATTAACCCCATTTAGTGAAACACCCTTACACATATCAGCTTTGCTTGGCCATCTTGATTTCACCATAGCTATTCTAGAGAAAAATCCAAGAATGGTTTTAGAATGTGATTATTTAAAACGCATTCCTCTTCACTTTGCCGCTGCTGAAGGCCATGCAAATATTGTCAAACCTTTGTTGATCAAAGCCAAAGACAATATTAATAATGTTTGCTTAGCTCGTGATGAAGATGGTAGAACTCCGCTTCACCAAGCTGCTATGAGAGGCAGAGTTCAGGTTATTCAAGAATTGGTTAGTGCATGCCCTTATGACTCCATTTCAGAGATGCTAGATGGAGATGGAGACAGTGTGTTACATTTGTGTGTAAGGTATAACCATTTGGAGGCTTTGAAGCTGTTGGTTTCCATGGTCGAAAAAGATAAGCTTATGATGATAAGAAATCAAGATGGTAACACTATTTTACATTTAGCTGTCATTCTAAACCAATCTGAGGTAAACTACTCTCCAACTTGTTTAGTTAACTAGTTTCAAACTCGCACATTGCATGAATTATAGTATAAAATTTTTTTATAAAATAATTAAGTACATTTCATCTTAAATATAAGAACATCAAAATAATTAATTTTTAAATTAATAGTATATAAATTATTTTATATTTTATCATTTAATTTAGATATATAATTAATTTTTTATTTATTTTAAAATATTTTTCTTTTATTATATATATTTTATTTTATTTATATTTTCCTTTTTAATTAGATATTTTATAGTTTTTTAATTAATTAAAGTAATATAATGATAGTATATAATTAGTAGTCATTTATTTATTAAAATATGAATTTGACAAATGATAAATATTTATCATAAAAATTTTTTATAACGAACTTGATAAATGACAAGTAGTCATCATAAATAATTTTTTGAGATCAAAATAATATATATATAAAAGACTAAAAAACTCTTTCTTCAATGTTATCGTCATTCTTACTCCTATAGAAAATATGAGTCCTACATTATATAAACAAATAATTCTCCAATAATTGAGAAATATTTCTCTCCAAATCCTATAAGAAACAAGAGTCAATCCCTGCCAAAAATTTGTTGTTCAAATTGAGAGCAATTAAATAATTCGATGTGTAAAATTGGTACAATTTGTATGCGCGAGATTAGTGTATATTAGCAGTGTAAAAAAAAAAAAAAAAGAACACGCTAGAGGGTTGAAAAGAAAGCTATTGCTTTGGTTTTAACAAAACCAGCTCTGGAAATACATAATATTACTGAAGATTATTAGATGATCCTGAAACATATGATTAACAATAATTAAGGGCTAGTGCAGAGCGTGAGATACCTACTTTCTCTGTCCCAAGTAAGCGCCGGAAAAAATATCACAAACGGAAAGGGTTTCACAGCTTTGGATGTGTTAGAGCAAAGTCCTAAACACTACAAAAGCCTTGAAATTCGTGTCATGTTAACAGAGGAAGCAACTGCTGCTACTACAAATGATCCACATGAAATAATGCTTTGCACATCCTCTGCTGCAACACCATCAGCCCTCAACATGGAAGTCCAAGACAACAATCTGTCCCATGTTCGTTTCCAAAGAAAAGCATTAAAATTTTTATTATGGTTCAAGGAACTCATGAACAAGGTAGCACGCCAAAGTTTCTGGGTAGAAGAAACCCGCGGCAATATTTTGACAGCGGCTACCCTTATAGCAACCATGACATTTCAAGCTGCAGTAAACCCACCAGGTGGAGTATGGCAACAATGTTATACAGATATCACTGGTGATAAAAAATGCACCGAGAATAGTCCGTGCTTCCCTGGAGAGGCAGTGTCGGGCGCTACTCGACCTTTGGCATATGGTTGTTTCTTGGTTTCGAATTCCGTTGCTTTTATATCATCAATTAGCGTTATCCTTATGGTTATTGTTGGATTTCCTGGCAAAAATAAATGGAGTTTGTGGCTTGCCACCGCGGTTATGGTCATTACATTGACGTTTATGACCGGCACGTATTTCTTGACCTTGTATTTGGTGAGTCCAGACAGAATCCTTGGACGAGGAGCTCCTGTGGAAACTGGCGCAGCTTTTCTTTGGCTTCTGTTGCTTATGGGGATTAGTTCTGTTCTTTCTGTGCAATTTATCAAATGGTCAGTGGAACTCATCAAGAAAATATGTTCCGTGATAGTTGGAAGACTCAATAATCGCTGCACTAATACAGGTAATTTTAGTGTTTCTCCTGTTTTATTTTCTTTTTGTGTTTCTCACGTGTGGCAAATTCTATTTAAGTTTTTATATAATATTTTTTATACAATTGATTGGTTTCCATTGACTTCAGAAAATTTGTTAGGTATCAGCAAAATAAATAGAAGGTAATTAGAGAAGACAATAAAAATAAATTGCTAGTCTCTTTTAATTTCTATAACAGAACTTACTTGATTACTCTTTTAAAGAATAAGGATTGTCAAATCAAGTTATTTGCACTCATTTTGAAGTTTTTTTTTTGCAGAGTATTAATAGTTGAAACTCTTAATATGATATATTTGCACTCCCTTTATAGAAAAAGCTTCAAGTGCAAATAGCTGGAACTATGATTGTTAAAGTTTTAAAATAATTAAAAATTTAAATTTTAGATTTTATACATTAGCAATGGATTAAATTCTATTATTACAATAAAAATTATTCAGGACTAATTTTGTGATGGAGATTAATCTGTTCCTATTCTTTTTCTAATTTAGTAGTAGAATTAAAAATCCATTGTTATTTTTTTAATAGAGTAAAATACCGAAGAAAAATTTTCATTATTATTTTATACCTAATCAAAATTAAAAAAAAAAATTTTAAGAAAAAATTCATTGCTATATATATATATATATATATATATAGCATATTGACCAAAAATAAATTTAATTATAGTATGATATAATGCCAAAGCTTGTGTAATTTGCGTTCACAACTTGAATAATTAAATTGCCTTCTGTTAGTTATTCTTCTTCTACTGAATTCAATTTCGATCATTATTATTATTCATTGTTTTTAAAGTTATTCTGTCCAACTTGCCTGCGAGTGGGATGAAGCAACTCTTCAAGACCATATTTGGACAACTGAACAATGGCTCCTCTAATGCAGGTAAATGTTTGAATTCTGAATCTTCTTTCTATATTCCTACTTTAAATAGTCGGTTTTAAAATTTCATATTACGACTAAAATTAATTTTAAAATTATTGATAATTTTAAAATTTAGATTTTATACAATGTTGAAAAATTAAAGTTAATTTGATTATAGTATATGATTTAATATCAAAAGCTTACATAATTGATGAGAGCAATTTAAATAATTAAACTGCCTTCTATTAATTATTATTTTTGTAGCGAAAATATAAAAATGGTGTCATTATTGCTCATTCTATTGATTGTAGGCGATCTTCAATTGTCAGCCACAGAGACTATCTAAGTTTTCAATTAATTATGAAGAGAATGAACCGTATGAGTCGTACGTTACAATAAGATGATATCCGTTTTCTTCTCCTTTTTTCCTTCTGTAATATATATATATATATATATATATATATATATATATATATATTAAGTGGTTGGTCTTTTTCTATAATTTAATTCGTAATACTTTGCAATTTTTTTTACATATTATAATATACTAAGTGATATTTATCATTTAAATTATTTATATAATAAAAAAAATATTTTAAGTGTTATATTATAAATATATATAATAAATATTGAAAAAATATTAATAATCAAATTAAATGAGCTTAAATAAAATCGAATAAGTCCCTGTTGAAATTTGGTTTTGTTTATTGAACAAATTTCATATTAGGCTTGAAATTGTTTATTTACCAACATGAACAAGGTTGAATGAATTATGAAATTATAAAAAACTATAGTCTCTTATTAGTTTATTGAGTAATTAAACAATTTTTATATATTTTTTTAAATATTTATTATGATAGACTATATATTTTGGATTTTAAGTATAGTATAATTATTATGTACCTTTTTAAGATAAGAGAATAATTATTCAGTACTGTTGAATAATATTTATTAATTATGATATAATATATTATATTATTATATTATTTTTATTATATTATATATTAATTTTAATTTTAAATTATATTATTTAATAATATTATATTTATTATGTATTATAATATTATATATTATAATTATATTCCATGAATTGTGATAAATTTTATTATATAAGACTCAATGCAAAGATTAATTAAATAAAAACATGGAATTGCATTAGAGATATGTTAGTAATTTATGTTAATTTATTTGAACTACCTATATATAAATCAAAAATATTAATTTCGATTTTTATACAAGAATCTTAGATTTGAACTAACTAAATACAAGAATCTTAGATTTCTGGAATTGCTTATCCAAAAATTTACTTTCCTAAAAAGTAATTCTAAATAAAAAGGTTAAATTTCGGCAACTAGACCCTCCTCAATGCATTTGCCATTTCTTTCACTTTTTGCCTGTGTAAATAAAACCAAGTATTGCTTCATTTGACAAGTGATGACATTTTTTAGCAAAAACTTAAATAATCAATGCATAATTTACTTGGTTTACTTTTTACGAGACTGCATCTACAGGCTCAAGATGATAATTTATTCATCATAATATGGATATTTCAAATACAATAGATCATTTCGAATTTAGATTTTAACTCTAAAATAAATTATAAAATCATGTATCAAAATATTATTAAATTAAATGAATGTTAGGCGAGACTAAGAAATAATAGTTGCTACTTATGATCCAAATCACAAAAATCTATCTATCATCTAGCATAAACCTTCTTAGAACTGTTAAAATTTATGAAGCAAAAACAATTAATTTCTATCATTGAATCCTATCTATGGAGAAACATGTTTTTTTTTTTTTAATTACAGAATAAGATGTTTTTACAAAATATGAAGCACCAAATGAAAATTTGAGACAAAGCATAAGAAAATATTAAAATTGGATTGGAACTTACCTCTAATTGCTTTTGCTTGACCAATAAATGCAAGATTTTGTTGCCATCTTGATTGCCTAGCCTCTAACTGGTTATGTTTTACACACAAGTGTAAAACTGTCTCGCAGAGCAGCTCAGAAGTCGATACAGGACACGCAGTGACTAATTCTTGAATAACCTGAACTTTGCCTCTCATAGCAGATAAATGGACAGGAATTCTACCTTGTTGATCCTGAACGAAACAGACATCCTTTTTAACGTAAAACAAAGCTTTGACAATCTAAGTGTGGCCTTCAGCAGAAGCCAAGTGAAGGGGAGAGCGTCTGGGCTAGTCGGGCTCTGAGGCCATGTCAGGATTCAGTTCAAGAATAGTTGTGGTGAAATCAAGGTGGCCGAGTAATGCTGAAATGTGTAAAGGTGTTTCGCTGAATGAGGTTACCGAAAACTGTAATAAGAATGAGCCTGTCGTTTTGAATCACTATGTTCAAGGTCGCATTGCAGCCTCATTAGTAATGTTGTATCGTCCCTGTTAGCAGAACCCATCTCAGTAATAATCTTTGCTTTCTTGCGCTTAGGCCTGCAACAAACCTCCAGATAAGTTATGCTATTGAATAAAGAGTGTTCATATGATATAGCATCTAAAAACTGATGTGATGAATACGTAAGGTGAAGAGGCGAAGCCTGAAGTGTGGTCGGAGGACGGGCAAAAACCTAAATTATTTTTCTTTACTATGGTACTAATGTAAGCTTCTAGAAGACAAAAGGGGCATTCTGCTACTTTACAAGAGAAATCTGACTTCATTGCCCCCTTGTCTATAACGTTGTTTGGCTCAAGGCATGGTTATTTGTCTGAATTGGTGGCGCTAATGCTGAACAAACGATGATTTGTTCTTTTTTAGGCCTTCTTTCACAGGAAAGTGCAGATACAAATACCAAAGAAATTAGTTTTCGGTCAAGAAAGAAATAGAGAACTCAAGTTCTCCAATTGCAAATCAACTGACAACGTTCATTGAATAAATATAAATATTGATATCATATAATTATTATTTCCTAATTTACTTAACCGAAGAACTTTTTGTCCCCTTATCAAACAGTCCCAAAATCAAGCTGTTTGTTCTTCTGATATCTGATCCGGCACTCTATTCTTGTTCTTCATCATATGCCAGAACTTGCGCAGCTTCTTTCCTGTCCAGACAAGAAACCGAATAAATTCGATTAATCCAGCAACCGCCCACACCCCTACCCAAACGTATGTCATTTTGAAATCCATCTTTTCCATTTTCTCTCTGTATCTTGATGGGGTCACCATTAGCATACCGAAGATATAGCTCATTGCTAAACATATTAAAGTCACACTTACGCCTTGTGCTAGAAGCCATACGCAGAACTTATTCCGCATGGGAAATCCACCAACAACCAAAGCTATGACACATAGAGATGCAAAGAAGGCAAGAGCGTTGAATGTAAGGAAATAATTGTAGAAATTTGGATAGGCATAGGCAAAAACAGCGATTCCAGCTTCACATAAATTTGTACGGCTGCAAGCAATAACATCAGAAATATTTATAAATTTTGTTGCCACACACCACCTGTTGGGTTCATTGCAGTTTGAAAAGTCATGGTTGCTATTACAGTTGCTACTACCATTAATCCGCCTCGTGTTTCTTCTACATTGTACTGTATGTGTTTCATGCATCTTTGGAACCATGAATTGGCTGGTTTTGATGGTCTGTTCGTGGAGATGGTAGCAGCTAGTGGATGTGGTTGAAGATTAATGTTGTTTAGCTCTACTGCTTTCTGAGCACCAGCTTCCATTAAAATTTTACTGTCTCCGCAAAGGACAAACAGCGTCCTAAAGTCCTTAGGAAATGATTGAAAATAATATTTTTTCAGTTTAGATTCAAAACACAATCCAATAAATACGTATAGAAAATGATTGAAAATAATATTTTAAATCGATTACTATTTATGTAACGCATCTAAACTGACGCGGCAAACGATTTATGAAAAATATATCACGAAAAATTTAAAAACATGAATAACAGACTAATAAGCAACAAATTTTATTGATTCAAAAGAATACCAAAATTTGGAGGAAAAAAGAGAATTTTGTCTCTTAGAAATTTTTGCTAATACCAAAAACTGCTCTTTATAGCTCTAAGGTTTATATATAAATAGGAAACACGAATCTAATCCTAATTCAGATTAAAAATTAAAAAAATAGAAATTTTTAAATTAATGATATGGCCTAATAATACTAATTGATACAATTAAAAAAACTAAAAACAAAAGTGAAAACTAAATTCCTAATCAAAAGTTATTAATAAAAAAAAAAATTCTAAAACGACAAAATGGGATAAGAGGAAGGTTTACTTTGGCCTTTGCATGATTTCTACTGGACTTTGGCAATTGCAGATTTTTGAGTTTTTTTTTTTGTTGTAATTTGATTGAGAACAGGCTAACAATTAAAATTCGTAGTCTTGCCTATTATGCACATCATTTTTTGATCAAATTCCATTAATTAGGCTATTGAATATGCATTTTTGCCATTTTAGAAAAAATTTATTTTATTAATAACTTTGATTAGAAAGTTAGTTTTTATTTGGCTTTTTAATTGTATTAATTAGTAGAAAATTTCAAAGTAATGATATGACATAATAATACTAATTAAAATTAAAAGTGTTAAAATGGATCATGACATTAAAGCATGCAAAATTTTCATATTATGATTGAGCCTTAACGGGCTCGTGTTAATAAATGGATTGATCCATTTATGATACTATTTAAATTGGATCATGTAATGGATTGACTCGATAATCCATCACGCCTTAGTCAATTTCATGGGTCAATGTCAACCAAATCCAATTCAATCCATTTATGACCCGTATATTTATAATAATATTAAAGGTTAATATAGTCATTTGATAAAATAAATAAAAACATTAGAAACCAAATTGACAAAAAGACTGTATATAAAAAAATAAACCAAATAAGATACTAAGGATTAAAAAGTAAATAAACAAAGAATAAATAGGTTAATAGCAAAAACCCTAGTTTGTTTGATCAAATTTGTTGTACACAGACACTCTTCTTTTGTCTTCTTCAAACAAAAGTGAAAATGCGGCCGCGTCACTTCTTTTACTTCATTGGAACAAATCAAACCCGCTGCCGCTTCACTTCTTCTCCAAATACCGCCACTTCTTTTTCTTCCTTAATTCATATTTTGTTCTTAATTCTCTTCTTCAAATAATTTTTTGTTTCTTAATCTAATCGACGAGAAAAAGGGGAGAAATTGCCCAGCAAACAGTTTTTCTGATATAAGAAGTCAAATACATTGAAAGATTTTTATCGCGCCACTGAAGTTATTTCTAATTCAGGTACAACTCTAAAAGCAATTTTTAAAATGGATTTTGATACGTCATCCTTTTATGTTTTGCATGTTAAAATTTGTTCCTTTTCTTTAGTACTAGTATTGGGTTCGAGTATTTGTATTTTTATATTTATGTTTACTATATAGGTTCTTCTTTTATCACACGAACTTTGTTGTTAGTACTGAGATTTTGGTGAGACATTAATATCATCTATATATGTTGTTATATTTATCTGTTCTATCATGTTTATGATAAGTTATTGTTTCTGTTCTTATGTTTTAGTACGAAAAAATTGTTGCTAATACTCTTTGGCAATAATAATATGATGTGTAAATATGTATTTTGAATGAGCTCTTTTATGGTTGCTTATGCACATAATTTGATTGCATGACTGCTTTGAATGATTTTAATATATTCTGTTTCTGATTTTATAATGTATTTTATATCTAATTTTAAATGTTCTTATAAATTTGTTTATAATATTATAATATAGTCTATTTATAATATATTTTATTTCTAATTTATAATGTTCTCATAATTTATATATTTTGTTTATAAGATGTTGTTGTTTTCGTTCTCATAATTTATCTTCTGTGTTCTTATAACTTATTTATTATGTTCTTGTTCTTGTTTCAATCTTTTTTAGTTTTGTTTCAAGTTTGTGTGATCTTGCTATTGTTGTTTCATTTCTTTTTAATTTGTTATAGGATTTTTGCTCTTCTCTTTCTTATTCATTTTTGCTTCTATCAAAATAAGTTTCTTAGCTTTGAGTTCTTTTATTTTACAAATTTGATTCATTTTTTATTTGATTTTTTTGGGCAGATGGCTAGCATTAGTAAAACATATTCCATTGAAGTTGATAAAGCAACAATTGACTTAGAAGAAACTGCTTTTTGCCCTTCTTCATCTAATTCTGCAATTGAGATTGTTTTTATTGAAATTTTGTTTAATTGTGGTGCATTTGGAAGAAGTCAAAGGTTGTTTGATAATACAATTCAACATTTAAAATTAATATTTTAAGCATTTAATTTTTTAAACTTGTTTAATAATCTTATTTATCTATCACTGAAAAGATTCAGTTCAGTTAGAATTTTCTTAAAATAATAAGTCAAAATTTTTAACTTAAAATTATCAGTTAACAAGTTCAACCAACATATGCTAAAATATTTTTATTAATGTGATCTATATACCTTTAATAACTCAATAAATGAATTAATTAGATTTAGCTTTTAATTTTCAGTTCATACTAAACAACTATATAATTAAAAATTTTCAACATTTAAATAATTAAGTATTTAAAATTTAACTCTTAAATTTTTAGCATTTTATTTTCAATTTTACCAAACATTGCCTTAAATTATTATTAAACTGGAATTTTGTGTTTATTTGCAAACATTTGAACTTTGTGTTCTATTAAGAATTTTATTTAGAATCATTTTATGTTGTTTGTTTGAATGTTGAAGAACATATGAATTTTATTAATGAATTTGCAATTATAATCTTAATTTGGTCTTGTGGATATAATATTTCAATTAATTTTTATTAAAAATATGCTAATTTTCAGGTTATAAATGTTATATGAATTAAAATGTGTCATGTCAATTTTTTGATCTGTACATGACTCATTAATTAAACAGGTTTTACGTGTTATTTTCATGTAACCTGTTTAATTTTAGTGTCGTGTTAGAGTTAAGATATTTTGACACGATAATTGATCATGTTCGTATTGATCCTAATTGTGTCACCTGAATAAGTTAACATGACACTAACATGATCCATCGACACATTTTGACACCCATAATTGAAACGATTAAAAAGCCAAAAATAAAAATAAAAGCTGATTTCCCAACTAAAAGTAAAAATAAAACTCTCAAATGACAAAAAGGGGAATTTGAAGGTTCAATGCCGAAAAAGAATGTGTGGCACAACCAAGGGCCTGAGTTTTGAACATTGGTCCATTTCTAATTAAATTACAAAAAAAAATTCAAAATTTTGCAATTGAAAACATCTAATAGAAGTCATGGAAAAGTCAAATTAAAGCTTCCTCTTATCTCATTACTCCAAAAACTCTGAAACTTGTACTCCGCTTCATAATGGTATGGTAAAAATAATGAGTGTTCAAATATGATATGCAACTTTAATAAGCGAATGAAATAGATAGACTAATTTATATAAATAATCATTTAATTATAACTAAATTCTACTGCAATTACAAAAGAATGATTTTTCATCATTATTTTATTAATATATTTTAGTCAAGTTTAATTAGCTGATTTTCATAAAATCCTAATTAAAAATTTATCAAACTTTATCATTTTATTTATAGTCAAATAATCAATTTTTTTTTAAAAAATTATTTCTTACTTTAAAAAATTTTCCAATCCCAAAAACTTTAGCTAAAACTAGCTTGTTTAACTTGATTAAACTGGTAACAGAAATTGAATAATCATAACAATAAGAATAGATTTTTTTAATGACTGAAATAGAATTTAAATCTTAATTGGTGATCATAAATACAAATTACTCAAACAGATATATAAATAACATAAGCAAATGAATACAAAAATTATAATAATATGTAATTTACTTTGCAAAAAAAAAGAAAAAAAAAAACCAAATACGGCCTTGTCACGTTATTACTTATATTGCAAGAGGCTATAGATAGTGGTGCCTAAAAAAATGTATTACCCTTATGTTCGTGCTATGAATATGATCAAATCCAACCAACTTTCTAACTAGTTCTTCGATCATTTATCTAGTCATAGTGATATGATAAAAGCTTAATTTAATTACCTCCAATTGCTTTAGCATGGCA
>CATIWR010142034.1:0-11489 GCA_949677035.1 Omphalea diandra
TATATATATATATATATATATATAATAGTTTTCAATGGTTACGTCTTCATGGATGATTACTGATTTTATAACTAAATAATAAATGTTTAGAGTTTTCAGTGTAAGCATTAATTGCAAGTCAAAATGATCAAAACCATTAAATTTTAATCTAAAGGCTAAAAATAAGTAATCATAGATGAATAAAAATTACAAGAATCATTAAAACATCACCCATATATATATATATTTAGAGAGATTTGAGAGAAAGAGTTGATGTTTGGAAGTGAAGTGATGAAAGTACTGTTGAAGGAGGGTATTTATAGCCTTTGAAGGGGTGTGAAAATGGTTATAAACAGCTAAAAATGGATTAAATGAAGAGTGAAAATGGCTGGCAGTCAAATCACTTAATTACCTTGGTGGTTACTCTAATTTGCATCTGCGAATCTATGAGTTGTGTCCACAAATTCTAGAAAATGTAACGGACAAATTTTCCTTCGAAATACGTGCCTTAAAGGTCAAAATTTTGAAAAAATACCAAAATTCGCGATAGAGCGAAAATTTTAGGATCGTGAATCGATGTTTGATAGCTGGGTGAAATTGACTTGTAATTCGCGATCGTGAATCAAGGATAGCGACTGCGAATTATGAGTCTCTAAAAAAAATAGTTGAGTTTTGAAAAAATTATGATCCACAATACTATATCAACCACAAATATCAAAAATCATATATAAATACACATGATGTCAAAGATTTTCACTTTAGGGAGCTTTCGTCAAACATTCCCAATTCTCTCTTAATGAAGTTTATCCTTTCTTCATTTAGAGGTTTAGTGAAAATATCTGCAAGTTGATGATTTGTGTCAATAAATTCTAACAAAACATCACCCTTTTGCATATGATCTCTAAGAAAATGATGTCTTATGTCTATGTGCTTGCTCCTAAAGTGTTGGATGGGATTCTTAGATAGATTGATAACACTAGTGTTATCACATTTGATAAGAATGTTATCAATCACCTTGCCAAAATCCTTTAATTATTATTTCATCCAAAGGACTTGGGTGCAGCAGCAACCTACAGCTGCATATTCGACTTCCGCGGTGGATAAGACAACCAATAGTTGTTTTTTATTAAATCAAGAAACTAGGCATTCACCTATAAATTAGCAAGTCCTAGAGGTGCTTTTTCTATCTAATAAGCTACCCTCATAATCCACATCCGAATATCCTACGAGACTAAAGGAAGAATCCCTAGGATACCATAACCCTAAGTGTATAGTGCCATGCAAATACTTAAAGAACCTTTAACAACAATCAAATAAGACTCTCTAGGAGAGGATTGGAACCTAGCACACATGCAAACACTAAACATGATATCCGACCTAGAGGCAGTAAGATAAAGTAGAGATCCAATCATACCTCGATATCTTTTTTCATCTACCATCTTACCTGATTCATCTTTAACTAGCTTGATGGTACCATTCATCGGAGTTTTAGCTACCTTGCAACCATTCATGCCAAATTTCTTTAGTATAACCTTTGTGTATTTGGCTTGGTTGATGAAGATCCCTTCCTTGGATTGCTTGATTTGTAGATCGAGAAAGAACTTGAGCTCTCCCATCATGCTCATTTCAAATTCCCTAGTCATACACTTAGCAAACTCTTCACAAAGAGACTCATTAGTAGCACAAAAAATGATATCATCAACATAGATTTAAACAATTAATGTATCATGCTTGTGCTTTTTGACAAAAAATTTGGTGTCCACCTTTCTTTTCTCAAAATCATTTTTTAAGAGAAATGAACTAAGCCTTTCATACCAAGCTCTTGGAGCTTGTTTCAAACTATATAAGGTTTTGTTCAATTTAAAAACATGGTTTAGAAAACAATGGGACTCAAAATCGAAAGGTTGTTCAACATAAACTTTCTCCTCAATAATGCCATTTAAAAATGCACTTTTCACATCCATTTGAAAAAGTTTAAAATTCATGTGGCATGCAAATGCTAAAAGAATCCTAATGGCCTCTAATCTTGCTATGGGGACAAATGTTTCATCATAATCTATGCCTTCCTCTTAGTTATATCCCTTAGCAACCAATCTAGCTTTATTTCTAGTAATGAAACCTTGTTCATCTAACTTGTTCCTAAACACCCACTTACAACCTATATTTGGGTGTCCTTTAGGCCTTAGGATAAGTTCCTATACCTTGTTTGTCTCAAATTGATTGAGTTCTTCTTGCATAGCAAACACCCAACTTTCATCATCAAGAGCCTCATCAATTGATTTTGCTTAAGTTGAGAAACAAATGCAAGATTATTATCTAAAGGATTAGGTTGAGATATAGTACTTACACCCTTAAAAGTATCACCAATGATTAAGTCCTTGGGGTGATACTTAGAGAATCTCTAATCTTTGGGTAGATCTTGTCTTGGCTCATATTTTTGTTGATGTTGTGGTTCATCATCTATTCTTGATGATTCACCTTCGTCTTTGTCTTTATCATCTCTAATTATAGCTTTTCAAGATCACCTACAAGATCATCAACAAAAATACCTTTCCGAAGATCAAGTTTACTAGACTCATTAAAAATAAAATTCATAGATTCTTCAACTACTTTAACTACCATTGAACTTTTGTTAAAGACTCTATATGCTTTACTAGAGGTGGAATATCCCAAGAAGAGACCTTCGTTGGTTTTAGAATCAAATTTCCCAAGATTATCCTTAGTGTTCAAAATATAACACTTACATCTAAATACTCTTAGATATGAAATCTTGGGTTTTCTACCATTCCAAAGCTTATAAAAAGTTTTATTGAGAATGAGTCTTTTGAAAACTCTATTTGCAACATAACATAAGGTATTAATGGCTTCGGCCCAAAAGTAATTTGGTAAAGAATACTCATTGAGCATTGTTCTAGCTATTTCTACTAATGTTTTATTTTTTCTTTCTACAACACCATTTTGTTGTGGTGTTCTAGGAGTTGAAAAATTATGAAAAACTTTATTCTCCAATCAATAATTTTCAAATAACTCATTTTGAAATTCCTTTCCACGGTCACTTCTAATAGAAGATATGAAGTAACCTTTTTCATTTTGAACCCTTTTTCCAAAACTTTTGAAAGCATCAAATGAATCATTCTTATTAGCTAGAAAAGATACCTAAGTGAACCTAGAGTAGTCATCTACAAGGACTAGTGCATAATGCGTTCCACCTAAGTTAGTACTCCTAGTAGGTCTTATCAAGTCCATATGGATAAGTTGAAGTGGTCTAGATGAACTTATAACATTTTTAGCTTTGTGAGAGGCATGATGTTGCTTCCTCATTTGGCATGGACCATATGTCTTGTCTTTGGAAAAGTTTAGCTTGGGAATTCCTTCCACTAACTTTCCTTTGGATAGGCTTTGAAGAAGATCCATGCTTGCATGTTCAAGCCTTTTATGCCACAACTAAGCTTCATTGCTCAAAGACATAAGACACTTAAAAGATTGGTTAGCCAGATTGTCTAAGTCAATTGAGTAGGTATTGCCTTTCCTTTCACCTTTGAAAACAACCTCATCATCCACTAAAGTGGTGACTCGGCATTCCCTAGGATCAAAGGTGACTTTATTACCTTTGTCATACAATTGACTTACACTCAACAAATTGTGTTATAAGCCACTAAATAAAAGAACATTATCAATTAAAGAACATCCATTCTTACCAATGGTTCCAATGTAAATTACCTTACCCTTGGCATTGTTACCAAATGTGACATCTCCACCTTCTTTTTCTTTCAATGTCGTGAATAGCTTTCTATTTCCAGTCATATGCTTGGAACATCCACTATCCACATGCCAATTGCTTGATTTGGTGGCTGCCACACTCCCCTACACAATAAAAGTGAGTTACTTTTTCTTAGGTACCTAAGCATACTTGGGTCTTAGGAGGTTAGAGATTGAAAGGTCCTCTAATTTGAGGTGAGCCTTCCTAATTAAACAATGAATGTTAACATGCCCATATTTCATGCAATAATGACATTGGAGCTTAGACTTGTGAGTCTTTCTCCTGCGCACATATTTAGTATGAGTAGGAGGTCTTCTCATACCTTGATCATGTGAATGCATGCATGTACATGTATGATGAGTGGGAGTAGAGAATTTCTTATGAGAGTGATCATGCTTTTTGTTGTAAATGTAAGCATGGTTAGTTCTTTGATTTTTAGCTCTTGAGCTTTGGGGAGCCTTTCCTTTGCCCTTTGGCTTAGGAGGCTTTGTGCTAGGAGCACTTTTCTTCCCAATCTCCTCAACTCTTGAGGTTTGAGGTTATAATGGTCTAACAAAGATAGTTTGAGATGATGAGGAGGCTCCATTGAAGCCTAAACCATGTCTAACTAGTGGTGGTCTTTGTGACACAATCAATGTGTCCAAGGCTTCTTTTCCTTTATGAAACTTAGAGAGATTGAGCTTTTAAACTCAATGACTTCTCCTTTAAGAGTGTCATTCTCCTTTCTTAATGAAGCCATTGAAAAAGATGATGTGGAAAGTTTATATTGATTTTTTGAGTTCTTCATAAGAAGTCCTCAACTCATTTACAAGATCACTAAGAGTTTTATATTCATCTTCTAATTTTAAACACCTTTTCTTATAAGTTTTTGCTTGTGACTTGTATTTGTCACACTTCATGGTTAGAGCCTCTAGAAGCTCTTCATCTATCTCGTCAATTTTAAAATTAAAATGAGAATGGGAAGAGGCACTTACCTCATTTGTAGGATCTTCTTATGCGATGAAACAAATATTAGCAACCTCTCTTTTTTCCTCTTATTCACTTGAGCTTTCATCCCAAGTAGCTGAAAAACTCTCCTTGTTCTCCTTATCTTATCTCTTCTTCTTCTTCAATTTGGGACACTCATACTTGATGTGGCCTTACTTACCACATTCATAACAAGTCATTGGATTTCTCTCTTGGACTAGGAGCTGTCTTCTTAAAGCATTTTCTTTATTTTCTTCTTTTGATCAACTCCTTTGTCCTCCTCGAAAGTATTCTAGCAACTTTTCTTCCTTGTCACTTTCTTCATCACTTGAGGTGATTTCTACCTCCTTCTCTTTTCTTGAAGCTTTAAGAGCCATAGTTTTTCTCTCTTTTTCTGGTTTATCTCCTTGGCCTCTTAGCTTCTTCATTTGCTCATCTTTTTGTAAGGCCAACTCATGAGTCAAGAGTTTGCCTATCAACACATCGGTTGGAACCTTTCCAATCTCCAGATTAGACTCTTATATGTTATAAACTCTAGCACCAAATTTATCTAGAGGAAGAGTTTTAAGGATTTTTGTGTTTACCTTATAGATAGTGAGAGCTCTTCCAAATTTCTTCATGTTGGTGATAATGGACAAGAGCCTATTTGTCATTTCTGTGATGCTCTCATTATCGTTCATCATGAAGAGTTCCCATTCGATGACATACATCTCCAAACGGCTTGATTTGACTAGAGTTGTGCCTTCATGATAGTTCTCAAGTGTCTTCCAAATGGCATGTGCTGTTTGACAATGTTGCACTCTTTCAATCTCTTTTCTAGAGAGTAAGCTTAGAAGAATGACCATTGCTCTCTTGTTTTTTCCATTTGATCTCTGGTGAAACCCATTCTTCCCTTGAGATAAGTTCTTCAATTCCATCCACCACTTTGGTGGGTGGCTTCCATTCTTTGACAACCACATCCCAAAGGTCCACCACATCTGTGTCAAGGTATATTTCCATCTTATACTTCCAATGTGTATAGCCGAAACCATCAAAGTAAGGCTTAAGGTGTGAATGGATTCCTTTTTGGCCATGATCTTTTACTCACCAATAAAGGTTTGTTTGAGTGTTTAGGCTCTGATACCACTTATTGGCCCTAGGCACCAAGAAGGGGAGAGGGTTGAATTAGTGTATAAAAATTAAAGCAAGAAAGTAAAAAGGAAAATGAGTAGATAAAAGACACAATATTTATAGTGATTCGAGTATAAACAACCCTACATCCACTCCTCAATTCTCTCTAATTGGGTGTTTTACTATCTTTAAATGGTGTTTCTAAGCTCACACCCAACTTTTACACTTGTGTTTTTAAGGCTCACACAACAACCTTTACACTAGTGTTTTTGAGGCTTACACAACAACCTTTACACTTGTGTTTTTAAGGCTCACATAACAACCTCTTTTAGTGTTTTTGTAGGCTTACACTACAACCTTTACACATGGTGTTTATGCTCACACCAAACAATCACTTAAAAGAATAGAAAAGATTGAGTAGTAAATTGCAAGAGTTTGGTTACAAAGTTATCAATTCTCTTGCATTTACATCTGTTTGGTGAGGTATTTATAGCCTCTACCCACCAAAGAGATGTTAAAATAAAATTGGTATAAAATCTTCAAAGTATGCTAGACAGATTTTCACATTAAATGTTTAACAGTCTTTATTCACGGCCGCTACTACTCGTTAGCGGTCGCGAAATCCAAATTCCATATGGAAAAGCCTGTTTGTGTCTAACGGCTAGTCTACGTGGCAGCTTCTAATTGGTTCACTAGGAAAATATAGCCATTGTCTTTCACTTGCTCAAAAAAGTAGCGGTTACGATTTTTCTTATACAGGATGCAAATTCCTCTGTAAAAATGATCATCTTCTTCTTTAAGATTTGTGGTCGCTACCCACAAGTTGGCATCGTAATTTTTGACTTCCAATGGTAATTTAAAACACTTTCATGCTCTGGTTGTGGACTTGGTTCACTCTTGAGGCTCTTTGAAATTCGCGGTCGCAATTCTGACGCGACACAAATAGCTAACACAGTCCGCCACTTTTGGAATCCTTCTTTTGGATGAGTCACAACCGATAATGACTCTGCGATTTCGGCTGTCTGATTTCTAGCAAGACTTCACATGGATCGCGGTCGTGAATATGAGATTGTGGTCGCGATTTAGAAGTCAACTTGGAATTTAAGAGCTTCATCCAACTCCACTTGAAAATCCTACTAATTTTTGCAAAAAAAATACTTAAATAAACCATTAACAATGATCAATCTACTTTGTCAATATCAAAAGAGTTCTTAGACTTAGGATTAACCCTCTTAGTCTAACAAACATTAATTTTAAGTGTTATCTATGCAGAAACTAAGTTAGGTCCACATTAAAAGTTGAATGGAAGTGAAATGTTCCAAGTATAAAAAATGTTCCCAAAATTGCAACCAAGATTTGGAAGTTGTGATTGCTACTTCATAAAAACTTGGGATAAAAATGGACAGTCTATTTCATAGTGATTATTACGACCATAGTCTCGACCACTATATTCAAACAAATTGGGAAGAACTCTAATGGCCAACTAGAGGACTAGTCAAGCTAAGCCATATGTAAATGAGCTATTTGAAGTTTCAAAATTCACGATAATTATGGTATCAACCATGACCCACCTTTAGCTTGGAACTCAAAATCTCTAGTTTGATTCACGATGGGCGTAGTAATCCACTAATTTAGTGCTATCTCAGTAGCGACGACGATAAGGAATCATCAATTGCAACCTTTAAATCTGTTAGAGGGTACCAACGACTAGTTTTTGAACAACCAATGCTAGAATGCCACAAGTCACTAGCTGTTAGACTCATTTAAAGATTACCATGAAGGAAAGGTAAAATCCAGAGTGAAAAGCAAATCACCATTATGATACCCCTATCACGACCGTGACTTGCCTTTGACAAGCATTTAATGCGGGATTCACCAACCAAGTTTAGAGATTTAGAGCCAGTTCATTTGTGACGATTCTTTGGTGGTTGAAACTTATAAATACCACATCAAATGGCTTTAAATGCAAGAGGATAACATTTAATTATGGAAAAACTCTTGCAATTTGATTTCTCAACACTTTAACTCATTTATTTTTTGTACTTGGGTTGTTTAAGGTTACGTGTTAGCCATAACCACTTTGGGTCTAGGTTTGAGAGTTAGCATAAGTGTGAAACAACTCTTGTGTAAGGTTATGTGCGAGCCAAGAACATTAATTGCAAAAATTTTAGTGTGAACCTTGGGAAAAACACTTTTAAGCTAGTTGTGAGCTTGTAAAACACCATTGAGAGTTAGTAAAATACCCAATTAAGTAATTAGGGAATGTAGAACCACTTTAAATTATTTGTGTTAATTTTTCTCCTACTTTTTCTCTAATCTTTAAACTTCTTTACTCTTTCCAAAAGTTCAAATTTTCCACTAATTCAACACTCCTTTTTAGTGCATAAGGGATAATAGACATATAACTTATTATGTATGTACTACCTTAGCTTCCCTATCTTTTTTTCCTAAATAGGCCCATGTATACTTCGCATAGAGTTCTCTTAAAAAAGGAAATAAAATAGTGACAAGTTATAACAACTCAAAACCTAAAATAATAATAATGACTAATTTCTAATTTAATTACTTATTATATTGTAAAGAAAGAAAGAAAACAACTTGCATGAGGAAGAGAAAGACACAATCAAATTGTGAAAAATGAAGAAGTTTAGCCTACAACTTTTTGCATATGATTACCTAGGTGACTAAAGAGCTATAATAATGGTGCATGCTTTTTGCTAGCAAATAGTGAGCAAAGGGAAGGGAGAGAAACTCATGTCATAGATGAGAAGCACATGTAATGCCAGAAGAGAGAGAGATTGTACGTGCCCTACTTCTCGAGCAAGAGTTATTCGCCCGTTGTAGCCATGCATTGCATGCCCTTCTTCTTCTTCATCATAATAATCATTCATCACTAGGACTCAAGGGGATCACCATCATAATTCATCTTCTTATACATTCAAAGATGTGATCATACAGAAATATATAATTGGTTAATTACATGCAACTATTTACTGCATGCGATTAACTAATATAATATTTACTTAAGTTGCATAGCACTTAGTATGCTTAATAAGAACAAATTATTAGGAAATAGTATAAAAATGCAAAACTTGATGGATTGCACAAGGAATTTATTGAGGGATTATCATATTTCTTCAATTCAATTATAATATGTAACTATTATGGTCTCTTCTAATATTATGGCTAGAAATATCAATGATTTGAGACCGACCAATAGAACCAAAGAATAAAATGTTATGGGAATCTAAGCATTATGGTCTCCTAAACTTTTGGCATTATTCAGGTATAGAAACGAAAAACCAAAAAAGACATACAATCACAGAAGAAGCGTGATTCAGGTATAGAAATGAAAAAAAGATGACATATAATCCGAGAAGAGGGTAATTTTGAAACTTTACCGAATATTCAAGTATAGAAACATCGAGATCAGAGAAGCTTGATCATTCTGAAACAAAAACTGTATCATTGAATAGGTAAATAGACATACAATCAATAGCCATTCACTAAAAAGAAGGGAAAGAAAAGGAAAAAAAAAAAAAAAGAGTTGAGTTAAAACCTGAAGAGGGAGCCAAAAAAAAAAAAAAAGGCATAGTTACAATTGAAGAATAAGGACTAATATACTCAGACATGGAAACGTGATAAGCCTAAAAATATTGGCACTAATCTGAAAATTTCTTAGAAGAAAAATAAATCCTTTGGCGCCTATTAATTAGTATAGAAAAGTAAATATTTTGACATTTGATATACTTGAAGAATCCTAAAGATAAGAAGTAATGTTGAAATTTAGGTGTCCTGGGCTTCTTCATATAATAAAATTTATAGTTTGCACTAATAAAATTTATATAATTAAATTCTAACTTAATTGAATTAATATTTGATATTTGGGAAAAATAAATTGAATTAATATTTGATAAATAATAATAAAGTCCGTTACTTATATTGAGAGGTAAAAACTTCATGTTGTAAAATTATGTAAACAATATTTTTTTAATACTTCAAAATTAATTTTTTAATTGAAATTGGGCTAATCAATAAAATTCAATATGATTTATAGTTTGATGATTAAATTTGTTCTATTAATAAATTAATTTAAAGATAATCGATGACATTCAATGTATAGATTAAATAGATGAGATTCAATTGATAAAAATATGGCTAATTGATATTAAATGATAATCGTATATATAAATAATATAGTCACTCTCATAGGACTAAATCTAATCATAAATCTGTAGAGTCACTCCCTTCAAACTAAATGCTCAATGATTAAAATTTTAATTTTGATGTAGGTCCAATTATTCTAAATAATTAAATGTCCATTTGAATTTTTTTTTCGAATTTGCTCTTAAAACAAAAATTTGGGTTTGATCAGGTCATTTGTTATTCAATTTTTAAATGTCCATTTAA
Source organism: Omphalea diandra (assembly GCA_949677035.1). Classification (NCBI taxonomy): domain Eukaryota; kingdom Viridiplantae; phylum Streptophyta; class Magnoliopsida; order Malpighiales; family Euphorbiaceae; genus Omphalea; species Omphalea diandra. Next base: position 10,226 of record CATIWR010142034.1, read on the forward strand.
ATTTTTTTATTATTTATGCAATACTTTCTCATAATTTATTAAAAAAAAAATAATAATTTTCTCTTAAAAAATTATTTTTAGTAAAATAAATTTTTTATAAAATAAAAATTGATTAAAAATGTTTATTTTTATTTAAATGTTTAATTAATTAAATATAATTAATTTTTTAAGTAAATGACTGTATAAAATGTAAATAAGCAATTGAGATATGTTCATATAAAATTATATTCAAGTCATATATTATAATATAAACTAACATACAAACAAATAATAAATCATTTAAATTACATATTAAACAAATAAGTTTTCAAGCACTAACTTTTGTAATAAAAGAAAGGCTTTAGCATGCTTACATTAGAGTGAAACCGATCATTAAAATTTGAAAGATGAATTCTTTCTAACTCCACTTTAGAAATCCCATGATTATGATTTTTGCTACAATTTTGCCTCTTGATTAGACTTCGATGCTCCCTATAAAGAATGTAATATTATTTGTAATAAAAATTACAAACTACCACTAACACATTATCATAATCAACTATAAAAGAGAAAAAAAAAATACTAGTTATTATATCTAAATTATATAGGACATATCAGTGTGCTTGCATTCTTGTTTTCTCATCAAGAACTGCATTAAATGCTTTTCCAATGTGTCAACTAGTTATAAAATGTAATGGCACATCTTATATCGGAGGAAAGAGTACTTCATCATCATTCCTTGATGGTTTTATTAAATCCTGCTTTAACACCTTCAAAATATCTCAAACAATGTGTTCATTGTTTCATTTGCTATATACCATTTTGCAATCGAACCTTCTGGACGAGCCATATTTTGCACATTGAACTTAAGTGTCAACAAGTACCTAAAAACAAATAATAATAATGATGTTAAAATTAAATATTAAAACAATATAATACTCACAGTAAGCAAATCAAAGAACCAATCTTTGATTTAGAGATATCATAACACCATCTAAGAAACACAACAAGAAGTAATTCAAAGAAATAATTTTTTATTAAAAAGGCAGAAGCATAATTAATAATATCAAGCATTACTTCACACTATTAATAAGAGAATTCAGAAGAAACAAGTGAATTGAAAGAAACTTATAATGTACCATATAAGGAGTGAAAAATAATTGTTTTAAGCTATTCACTTGGGCAATAGTTTTATACCAAAACTTAAAATCTTTATATATATATAAATATATATATATATATATATATATATATATATATATATATATATATATATATATATATT
>CATIWR010142039.1:0-22791 GCA_949677035.1 Omphalea diandra
ACATTTTGACAAATTATTTTTTTGTATCATATTGACAGTGGTCGATCTAGTCTTGATTATGTCTGTAAACCCTGGTTTTGGTGGACAAAGCTTTATTGAGAGCCAAGTAAAGAAAATCTCAGATTTGAGAAGAATATGTGCTGAGAAGGTGTGGTCCTTGTTCTGTATGCTTGTATTTACAGATATTATTTGGCAAATATTTCTGTGTATTATCCTTCCCTGAATGATTGAAAAAATTTCTAAATTTTGCTTTCAGGGAGTAAATCCATGGATTGAGGTAGATGGTGGAGTTGGTCCAAAGAATGCATATAAGGTGCCTGTTATGTTTCCTTTAGTTTTGCTGAAGATATAAGCCTATATAGTAATTTGCTTAAAGTGTTCCTGTTTGAGACGGGCTTCAGTTAACACCATATGATGTTTGAATACTCCTTTTAGTTTTTATGTATTCTTATTTTAGGCAAGATAAATTGTAATTTAAATACATTTAAGCCCAAAGAAAGTTTAGATGGTCTGAAAGAAATAGAAATCCACAAACCCCCACTTTATATTTTAGCATTTTATTAATTTTGAATGCTGTAGTTTGTTATCATGGAAGAAAGCTTCATGAAAAGATCTTTCACATAAATTTTTCATTTAAATTATATAAAAAAAAAAAATAGGAAGGGTGGTTGGGGACATGCACTATTAAATGCAACTGGGAAATTCTTTTTCCCACATCCTAGACAGTGCAAATAAAAATTCAAGGACCTTTTAGTGTCATGATAAGCCATAACAACTCATTATGGTGCAATCAATAAAATCTAATTGATTTTGATGTTAATAGGTTATTGAGGCTGGGGCTAATGCTATCGTTGCTGGTTCAGCTGTATTTGGAGCTAAGGATTATGCTGAAGGTACAGATGCTGACAACTACTATTTTTCTTTTACATGGATTAGTTATTGTACTTTAACCAACTTTTCTGTGCTTATAATTGAATTGTTTTGCAGCTATAAGAGAAATCAAAACTAGCAAAAGGCCTCTAGCAGTACCAGCATGATTTCACTTGATTAAATGTGTGACATCTATATTCTTCATTCTCATGTATGTCTCACTTGGTTGAGTTTCTCAATTGAATTTTATGAACGTTACTAAGCTTGGACATCCCAAAGTTCTGTTATAAATTGTGTGGTGCGCATTTATGAATAGGATTGTAAATAAATGAAAGTTCAACTTGATCTCGGGTGTTTCTTGTAAATAGTTCACTCATTTGCTGCTTTGGCTTTGATATTAATCTCAGCTCCAATTTTCATTTTGGCAGATTATTCATGCGCTACAAAAGCAGCTCATTGCTACCTTCATGATGTTGTAGGTGTGGCATACTGTCACCACCTTTTTGGTTTGATATCTTTGGGTTTACCGATAAACTAATAAGGGATCAAGTCTGTGATATGGGTGCTGCCAGGTATACAATGTGTACCATATATTCAATAATTCAAACTAATGTAAAGTTCTTTGTGACAGTTAGTAGTTCAATATCATTACCATTCCATCAGAATTTTCCCCCTCAAACTAAAAATATCACCACCTTCTGCTTGAATTTTCCCCCTCAAAATGCCCAGCTTGTCATGGCTAAACTGTAAATGCCATCCGCACAGTGGCCAGCATCTTACGTTTTTTTAAGCACTCAGCCTGCTTTTTTCATTTTTGTTTGCACCAGCAACAGGAGATCCTTGTATGAAGAGATACTGTAGAGAGGCATTTTGCAGAATGTCTTGAGCATTTCAAGTTCAGTTTCTATGTTTCATGCTGAGTGACTGGAGATTTTGGAGGGTGAATGCTATAAGCTGCGTTTAGGCATAGTTGCAGTGCATGCTGGACGTCATACAGGATGATGGTGTTGAGTAAGGTTCGTTCCTGTTGTTCTGAATGGTAGTAAACGGTGGGAACTCTCTTTCCTTTTAATAGAGGGGGCATGAAAAGAGGAATAAAAGATAAAGACAGTCAATATATCTATCCTTAAAAATGAGGGTAAGGAAAATTATAGCAATAGTCTAAGCTTCGGTGCCTGGGAGAAGGGTAGCGCTTGATTCTTCCATGCTAGGTTGTTAGATGGAATAGGACAACTGATCTAGGATTACAGATATTAGACAAGTCGATAAACCAGTCACGTTATTGGTATCTTCAATTCCCTCTTCGTGAAAACTGGCAAATAATGATTTCTAGGTAATAGCTCAGATCCTTTTAGTTTCTGGATGAGAGGCTAAAACAGTAATATTTATGTTGGAGCCTTGTCATGTTTATAATCCGATCCCCTTTTTCTGCCAGGTGATTTGTATGCCGTCCCGCAAGCACGTTCATCACAAATTTGCGTTGTCATAGGATCACCGGGCTTGCCAAGTGCAGCCAACTCATAGATTACAGATGCACAACAGATACCAAATTGTACAATCTCCAGCTCTCCCTCTCTGCACGCAAATATTTCTTCTACGCAGTCAAGCAAATTGTGATTCTCCATATCGACAACATAAATAGGTGAAGATAAAAACACAATAACTGAAAAGGTATGCTTCGAAATATCCTAATTATCTTACAAAATGGTTACAGGGAACTAGCAATCTACCTTGTCTAATCATGTGGTACTTGATGGCAGTGTCTATACATTGCCTGACAACACTATATATGTTACACATTGCAACTACATATGTACATGGTAAAAGTTCGATCTCAAAGGTCCTCTAGACGTCCTGCCTGCATACGGGACAAGATCCATGTCTAACGAGCCACTTGTCCACGCAGACCAAGTGGAATGTGTGGTGGCAATGAGGCAAACTTCTTGCAATTTCCCCTTTTTGGATATCCTACCAACGTCATTAACGCCATCAAAATCATAATTACAAAGGAAAAAAGAAACATGATTCGAATTTTCTCCAAAGAAAACCAAAAAAGAAGAAAGGGAAGGTGAGGAGGGAAACCTGCAAGCATATTGTACAGCAGATTGTCTGTTTTGCCTTGATTTCGTCCAAGATATGACACGGCAATTTCTTCAGTGAATCTCCTGATAACCCTCTGGATGCAACTTCATCTTGAATATCAAGAATCTCATCATAGCTTGTATTAGCAATGGTTACCTGCTCATCCAAAATAAGTTAATTAAGATTCAGATACGAAAAATCAGATTCGGTTGGTTATCATTTAGAACTAGAAACACATAAAACAAGATAAATGATACAGTCCTACACTAGTATATTTCTTATAAAAAAAAAATCAAAAGAATTTTAAGAGACCATATCCTCAAAAGAGTACAATACCAATTTTTCAGATAGATCACAACATGAGAACTAAGGCCTCCTTAATGAGAGACAATAGAGGCAAGGTATAACAACCTCAACTTACAGAATAAGGTTCCACTTAAAATTTAGATTCAAAGTTTGATATACATGAAGGAAATCTTGAATTCCTCATTATGGGAATTGGTTGTAGGTGATGTCTATATACTATATTGAGATGAATGAGGTTTAATGACCACATTATGCCCAATTATGAAATCAAGAAGTTAAAATATAAATGGAAATAATGTTCATAGATCCCAGAGAGCATTTTTTATCGATAAAGATACTGAGTATGCACTTTTTGCTTATAAAAGCATAAATTATAACTGTTTCCTGCACTTAGTTTAACCTAATACTAAAAGCATAAATCTCATGGAAAAGTTAGAAATTAACAAACAAAATCATTACACCCAAAAGTCCAAATACCTTCAGTGCCTGTGAATTTTATTGATTCATAATTCAAGTAGTAGTTGATCTTATAATACAATATCAAGTTTGAATAGTCCAAGAAAAAGACAGGAAAAAAAAAGGAGGAAAAAGAGGAGGCTTCATTACATAAATTCACAAAAACATAGTAAGATGCAAAAATAATAGAAACCAACGTAAAAACATATGCCATTAAGAACAAATTCTAATGGTAACACAAAATAAAATGATCACCTGCCAATGGTAAGCAGTTAGAATAGCCGGTGAAAAGTGTTCATCTACCAACCTTCCTCGGAGAAGCTCTTCTATAAAATCTGCCTGGACCAGAAACACAGACAATTATTATTTCACATTTATAAGACTGATAAAAGGCCTTCAAAAAATTTCCCTGCAAGAGCATTGTTATACAAACTATAGATGAAGGGCCCTGTGAACCAGATTGTTCTAAACACCAGTAAGCTCGAGAAGCCTCCAAAACCTCAACCGAAAGCACAGCACCAGCAATGGCCCCTAGTCCAGCGCCATGAAGAACACCACAATCAGAAGCACGGCCAGCTAAAGCACCAGTAATAGCTCCTGTGAAAGCTCCAGCTGCAACAAGAATACATATATTATGGTTTAAACAAATGTCGCTAACATAACCAACCCATAAAAGAAAGCAAATTTTCAAGTCCACCTCTTATTCAGCTATCCAAATGCAACAATACCTAAAATCTAATATAAAAAATTCTTTAATTTCCAGCTACAACAGGAATACATATACTTTGTATAAACAAATGTGGCTAAAACATTCCAACCCATAAAAGAAAGCAAACTTTTCAGGTTCACTCACTTATTCAGCTATTAAAATGCAACAATACCTAAATATCTAACGAAAAGATACTATCTTTACCCTCCACCTGCACAGGAATACATACAGTAAATTGTAAACAAATAAATGTAGCTAAGATTTACAATCCATAACAGGATCCAAATTTTCAAGTCCACCTCTTATTCAGCTATCCAAATGCAACAATACCCCAAATCTAACTATATATATATATATATATTCTCCAGCTCCAACAGGAATACATATATTGTATAAACAAATGTTGATCAGACATCCACAGAATGCATCTTTTCCAATTCAGCCTCTTATTCAGTAACCCAAATGCAACAATACCTAAATATCAGACAAAAAAGTTTCTCTCTTCTCCACCTGCATCAGGAATCCATATGGTATATTATAAACAAATATAGGTAGCTACGACATCCAACCCACAAAAGAATGCAACTTTTAAAATCCACCTCGTGTTTTCAGCGACCCAAATGCATCATATCTAAATATGAAAACCAAAAAGATTATATCTTTAAAGATCAAAGCTTGAATTGAGAATTTAACGAAAAAGATGATACCCAGAGCGAAAAGACCAGTTAGAGCTCCAGAGATGGCCCCAGCAACCAATCTGGGAATGCAATCAAGAACCCGGCTCCCTTCAAATTCCAGGATCCGATAGTAGGTCGAACCGCCGCATAGGCATGGATTCGACCCGGATTGATATTGGTTACAGGTGCAGTGGTTACCAACATTCATATTACATAGAACAGGAAAATATATATATAATTTTATCAATTCTTGATCAGCGAATTCAAAGGTAAAAGAGAGGACCTCAGATATTTTGGGATGGGGCAAATTCTAATAAGTGATGGACGTTGAGAGGTGGGATTTCAGTCGATAAGGAGAAAAATAAAGGGCAGAGAGGGATTTGTTAGACACTCTCTGTTTGCTTAGATTGGCTGAAAAGGAAGAAACAAAGGGGAAAACAAAAACACAAAGAACGAAAGAAAAAAACAAGGGATATATATATATATATCTTTTATATCCACTTATTATTGCTTCAACGTGTCCACCTACCCACGTTCCTGATCCGACTCGTCAGCTTCTAACTGCCAGGTGGAGACTGTTGGTTGATGCAACCAATTTTTATTACTTAAAAAAAATGCATGAAACTTCTCCCAAAAAAAAAAAAAAAACATGAAACAACTACTAATAAGAAAAAGAAGATAAAAACCGAATAGCTATCCAAATTTGTGATTTGGACATGGAATCCGAAATGTGCGACACAGGAAGCATAATATACAAAGTGGGTTTTGAGTTTTTGATATTTCTCTAGCCGCAAACAGCAATCTATGCATGGTATTTACAGCAGATCATGCAATCACTCTGGGTATGACTGTGTCAGATTCCACTATGTGAATTTGTGTGCGCCATGAAAGCTAAGTACTTTATCGGCTTCTGGACGTCAAGAAAAGAAGAGATAATTGATGTCCCAGTTGCTTTTTTTTTTTCACGCGGTAACGAGTATGGATAATAAGACAAAAAAAAAAAAAAAGAAATAGACAATGAGTCCAGCAGATTTTCTTTGGTGCATAGACGCAAAGGTGCATCCATTGGATAGGCTTTAATTAAATATAAGTCCAGCAAAGTATTTGGTGGATCCTGAATCACGAAACTTGATGATTTCAGCGTCTAAACCTCAAAAATATTTTTGTGTTTTTGTTATTAGTTCTATAAGTTATCTGATTTTCATTTTTTATTTTTTTCTTTTTTCTTTTTTAATAAATGAAATTTTTATTTTTACAATTTTCAATTTAGATACATATAATTTATTTAACATAATCAATATTTATTTTATGCCATATATATAATATCAAAATATAAATTAAAAATTGTAAAAAATAATATACAAATAATAAAAATATAATTGTATTAAATTTTCAATTACAAATAAACTAATACAATAATTTATCATTAATTATAATATATTTTATATTTAGTATATAAATTTTATAGTGTTTATCAATTTTAATATTATAAAAAGACAATACTAAAATATTTAATTATATATCATAAAAACGTATGTTTATTATTTCATAAGTAAGTATTTATTAATTGTTCACTTAATGTTCGTCAATTGTAATATTTTATATTCATCATTTTATTAAATAATCAGATGTAGTCTTTTATTTTCATCATTTTATTCATGTTCATCGATTATCACATAAGTATTCATTATTTATAAGAACAATGTTCATCATTTATAAGAACAATGTTCATCATTTATATTATTCATGTTTATTACTTTTTATGTAATATTGTACATGATTTAATTTATTCGTTGAAAACATATAACTTTCTTTTTTTTTGTAAAACGTGATTTTCATTGTTTAGTACCTGATATTTTCGATTATTTTTTCAATTATAATTTATTTTAGTGTAAAATTTATGCAATTATTTCTCTCTATTGCAAAATCTCAAAATTTTAATTCATTATGGTGTATTTTTGTTCATTTTATTAATGTTTATTGATTATCACTAAAATGTTCATTATTTTTATGGACAGTGTTCATTATTTATAGTATTCATGTTTATTATTTTTCATATAATATTGTACATGATTTAATTTATCTATTAAAAATATATAACTTTCTTTTTCAGAAATAAAAATAAAACTTACTTTATTTTTATATAAAGATAAAAACTTTTAAATTTTGAATTAAATCAAAATAAGTAATAACTAAAAAATTGAATAAAATAATTGAATATTGAATCAATTTATTTTATAATAAAGTGAAAAGAATAACAAAATATAAAAAGAAAAAAGGAAAAAAAAAAATGTCGAGCATTTTCTATATTATATAAATGTGTTTTTGGCATATCAGACCACAATGGGGTACACGAAATACACACTTACAGGTTGTGCGGCAATGGAGGAAGAAAATTGTTGGCCAACCAAACTGAGGGTAGATTTGTAACTTCATTATTTCTTGCCCTTTGAACCGGTCAAAACACCCCAATTTGAGGTGTTTCAATCAATTGGTTTGAGTGGTAATGGATGAATTTACCAAAACCTTTCAAACAATTTCGTTCCACTCTAACCTCTTCTATTCAAACATCAAAATTATTTTCTAAACTAATCCATTCTATTATAAACCTTCAATCCAAACAATCTATTAGTATGTTGTTGGTTATTGCATAATGGGCTTAAATTGGTCCTTAACTATTTTTAAAAAATTTTAATTAAGGATAAAATTACCTTTTATTAGTTTAATTAAAGATATTTTTTTCTTTTTGGCATTTTAAGTTTTCGGTTGTGCTGAATTTGGTATTTGCTGAATTGGGTATGTTATAGAATTGGTTGTGTATTACTAATCAATGGATGTGGTAGGAAATTGGATTTTGTGTGATTCTGTAAATTTTGTGTATTTGGCTTATGATTTTTATGTTAATAGCAGTCTGTCATTTCCAATATTGTAAAGTATCTTTCAAGGGTAAAATTTTCAATTTATTAAATTCATATAATGATTCTTTACTCTGAATTATTTCAGTATATATCTGTAACATATCCTAAATTCATATAATGACTTGTTGCAGTGATTTTATTTTGTTAATTTAAAATTTAATTGTCTCATTAACTAAATGGTGATATTTGTCAACATGAGAAATCCTAAAAAATTCATTGTCATTAGCGTTTTGTATCATATAGTTCAGTGGCGAAACCAGGGGGCCTAGCATGGACTTCACCCACCTGGCCACTGGAAAAACTATAGTAATGGAGGATGAGGCTGTCAGCCACGTCCCACCTCCCCCCTCCCCCCCTCACCCAAAAAACAAAAAAAACTTTCTTTTCTTTCTTTCTCCATTGAGCATATCCTCACCCTCTAAAACTTAATTTTTTTTTTTCATTCTTCTCATCCAATTATCTCCTATTTCTCCGAAAAATATTTAAGTTACTTTTGAAAATTTAATTTTCATCAATCATTTAGCTAAACTAGCAAGAATGTAAAGAATTTGCACTTAATTTGAGATTCAATCAATGGTAAGTTCTCTTATTCTTTTTTATATATTTTTCATTTTTTTCATATTTTCATATTTTAATTCTCTCAGTTTTATATTAAAAATATGACATTCACTTTTTCTTTCATATTTCTTAAAAATTGGAATTTACTAAATTTTGAAATAAGAATCCTAATTTAGAAATAGAAAATTTAAATTAAAAATATACTGCAAATTGTCTATTAGGAACTCTAATTTAGAAATAAAAAATTTAAAAATATATTATGAATTCTGAATTACAAACCCTAATTATTTTATTGTGAATTAAAAATATTGTGAAGTTAAAGTAAAATAAAAATATATTAAAATAATTTATTTATTATGAACTTGAAAAGGAAAATTTATGTATTGTTTTTGATACTTTAGTTATTAAATACTAATTTAATTACATCAAACTTTTTTTATATTCGACGGTGTATAAACCCCCTAAAATTAGTTTTAGGTTCTGCCACTGAAGCATTCCCATATCTCTATGACTTTCTCTCCTGATTCATGGTAAGTTTCATTTACTTTCAATAATTGCTATTAGTAGTTTTGTTGGACTACTATAATGTAATTATAATGGATAAATCGAGAGTTTAGAGACAACAAACAAAACGAAGCTAAGAGTGTATGCTGATCAAATGTCTCATCTATCATCTTGAATAAGTAATTGTTTTATATATATATTAGTTCTTTTATTGTTTTGCTCAATTCATTTATAAATGGTGTTCGTCTCTGAAGTGTAAAGCAAGCTAGGTTCTTTTTCATCTTGAGCATCTTTTATCAAGAAATTTGTATATAGGGTGAATAGGGTAGACTTTGAGGAGGTCATAATATACATATCTAATTATCTTCTAGACTAAGGTGTCTCATTTCTTCTCTGTTCTCCTTGAATATGGCTAATATAATTCTGAGATTTATAGTTTAGTAGTGGAAAAAATAGAAAAAAACAATGCTTTAGTCTTCAGATCAAGTGAGCAACCTCACTGCCTTCGGAGTTTTCCCAAATTTTATTTGTGGATGCAATTTAGACCGACTCGAACCCACATTGATGCTTTTTTTTTTAGAGTTCTATTATATTTCTGTACTTTTCAGATTCTACCGAAGCTATTATCATAGGCTTAAGAGAAGCTGCTTACCTAAAAAGATGCTATAGTTTTGATGCCTTTTTTTTTTATTGTTGCTACGATGAAACTCTTTTATAGACAGTTTTTCTTGATACATGGTTAATTAGTTTTATAGAATGTAATTGGTGATCTAATGATGCAAATGTCTTAATATTCCTTATGCCTTTGAGTTGAATGGCAACTTCGATTTTGAACAAAGATTACTTTTAGAAGTTCATGATACCTTTTATTTAATTCAATTATGTTGTTGGACAATTAATTTTTCATAATACTTCAAATTTATTTTCTTGGAGTATTCGAATTTTTGTTTAAATATTTTAAATTCTATGTTCAATTTCATCATTATACACTTAGATGATATTTAGTAGGATGTAATGGAATGTAATCAAATGAAATTTTAGTTTAATAGTTCAGTGAGTTTGTATTTGATTATATTTCATTACATCTGCCAAACATTTCCTAAGATTTTATTTGTTTATTGATCTTTGAGTATTCTATACCTTTTATACAATAACAAGTGTATTCATTTAATATTAATTGAGTCATTAAACTAGAATGATTTGAAATATTTAATAAGACCTGAAATTTATATAATTTCATTTTAGTAAAGAAAGTGTGTATATTTAGTAACAATCCATATGGTAAAAAATAATTTAATTGAAAGGCTTCCCTTTTTTCAAGAAATAGATGTAGAGTAAATGGAATTTGACAAAAGTAAAATATTAATGGAGCTAAAGATGGTGATGCAAATAAAGATGACATTCCTCTTAATGTGAATTTGGGTGTAAAGATGTACATATTATGTAAATATTATTTATAAAATTAAGTAATTATGATACCGATATGATATTATTTTTAAGAAATTATAAATTTTATTAGTTGTATATAATGCATATGCCTAAAACATAATTACACTCTCATGGACCTTAAAAACAATAGAAATTCTAACTTGATATCTTTTACAAAATAGAATTTAACTGCATTAATAAATAAATACATCATCTTCTTCCTCTTTTATTTCTTTGAACTCTTTTTTTTATATAAATTAATTATTTTTTTCTTTTTTCTTTTTTTTGACTTTTTTAAGAGATAAAAAGAAGAGTTATTATAAAATCACAAAAGCTAAGAATTCAAAAATCAAGCAATTAATCAAATAACATTCTCTCATTCCCACCTCAAAGAATAAAATACTCAACCCCACACTTAAGAATTTTTACTAATTTCATGAAACAATCCCTTGTAATTATATAAACCAAATCTCATCCCAAATCAAACATAATCAATTTAATATTTTAAGGGACTAGTCTTCATTGGCTAGCTAAACATGAGATTATAATAAAAAAAAATAAGGTTCTTGAAGACTCAACAGAGCTCACTAAATGGATAAAAGGGTGGATAAAAAAAGAAAAAAAGTAAGTGGCTAATCCTAAACTGGCTTAATCATTTTTATGTTTGTATTTGATAATGTGGTCTTAAAACGATAACAAATCAAGTTTTAGAAACTTTAGCACTATTTGAGGACTCACTCAACAAGGAATTTACAAAATTAATCACATTACAAGAAAAAAAAGCTCAAACATTTTTTTATAGTGTAAAACAAAATGAATTTTAATTTTTTTAAGAATTAGTAAACTTCCAAATCTTGAGATTTTCTTTAAACATAGTGATAATTAAATATTTATGGTAGAAAACAAGATTTGCAAATTAAGAAAGTGAATTTAAGACATAACTCGATATTTTTTACCAAGTTAAGATAAAAATGACGGAACTACTAAATAAATAATGAGTCATTCACACAATAAAGCAAATAAAACATATATGTGTGTGTGTGTGTGTATATATATATATATATATGAAGAAAGTAAAATAGATTAAAATAGGAACAAATAAAAATAAAATTATCAAACAATACAAACTCTCTCCCACACTTAAGACACATTATCCTCAATGTGGAGAAAAAGTTTTCAGCACGAAAAACAAATAAATAACATACTAAAGAAAAAAAATTAGGAAACTTCCCTATAATTTCAAGGTGCAAGTGGTGAAGACCCTAGAATAAGACAATTGGTCTCGGTGCAGTCGAATTTGAGGTCGGCTAGTGAAGTGTAGGAGAGCTATGTTTTGTTTATATTATAAATTTATTTATTATTATTATTTACTATTAATATTATTTATTTATTTTTTATTTCTCTTATGCGCATCAACACGCAATGACGGGACAAGAAAACAACTTATGTGCGGTCCTAACCATACACATGTGCGGCTTAAACCACACATATATGGCCACAAATGCGCACAAAAGAGATTGTATCCCTTTTTGTGCAAGTGTGCGACAAACCGCACACCTTCTGAATCTCTCTTCTTCATTTTTTTTTTTTTGCCACAAAGGGACCCTTTGTGGCATGTTCAGGTGTGCGGTTGACTGCACACCTTTGGACCTTTTTTTTTTTTGTGGTTAAATCCTCTTGTTTTTTTTTTTTTTTGAAATTCCTATAAAAATAAAACACTACAATAAATTCATATTAATTAAAATTCATACACCAAATCAAATTTTTATAATTTTTGGAATGTATTTTATAGTTTTGTTTTATTTTTTATTTTTACTTTTATTTTTTTATTTTTATTTTTTTTTGAAAAAGAGTAGAAACTATAACAAAATTTTAAAAAAAGGGGACTAAAACAAGAAGGGTAAAATAAAAATGAAAAAAATTATGAAAAATAAAAATTGACTAAATTAATAGATATAAAGTGTTAATAATATTTTAGTCCTCGGCAACAGCGCCAAAAACTTGATACAGTCCGAGACCAACACTTGTAGATTAAATAGACAAGTGCACCTATTAAGTATAGTATAACATAGGAGTATCGAGTGTAGATCTCTCAAGAACTAAAAGTACTAGTTTTTTCTCTATTATTTAACTTGTAATTTTAAGTGAATTAATTAACTAATTAAAAATTAAAATAAAATAAAATAATTCAACAAACAAAAATAATGAAAATATGAACTAGAGAGAGAAAAATATGATCGATATGATAATTAGCACTCAAGTATTGAATCTCCCTAAAACTTATTAAGAAGTTGATTTTTCTGACAATACAATCTAATTCAATGTTTATGGAATCGTGAAAATGCCTTTAGTATGTTAAAGTCATTCTCAAGATCATTAACGTCTAATTTTAGGTTGATTAATTTGAATATTTTTCTAATTAAAACCCCTAAAATTGCATTATTGTTCCTTGAATTTCATTATTAAGTTTGACCTTAATTCAAAAGATTTATGTTATCCCATCTATAGGGGTACATGCAACTCATTTCAATTGTGTTAAATCTATTTGATAACTTGATTTCTCAATCTAAATTTAAAGAATTAAAACAAAAATAAATATTATGGATATATTAATTCAAGGAAATAAAAAGCAAACACAATTGAATTTCATAAATAATGAAAAGATTGTATTATCTAAAGAAAATCACAATTCAAAACTCATCTTAAGATTCATCATACCAACTACCTAACTAATTTAGTTCGTAATTGAATTACTAGCCAACATCAAAATAAAAAGAAAATAAAATATACAAGTTTTTATAATAAAACTTTTGTATTCTTCAATTCTCTTCAAACTTGATGGATGATCAATAATTCTCCTCTTGTGGACAACTTCTTTTCTAGAAAAATAAAAATAAAACAAAAGACTTCTCTCTAGAAAAATAAAATAAACAAAAAGTCTCTCCAAAAAATATTATATATTCTAAAATAAAAATTTTCTCTCCTATTTATAATCTCTTATCCTCCTTCAAAATAAGAATAATTAGGAATTTTTCACTAATTATAAAAGAAACTAATGATAAATTCTTATAGTTTGAATAAGATTCAGTGAAACATGAACTTTTCCTCTTTTGTAGAGGCTCTTCCTAATTTGAATGAAGATTGGACTTAAATTCTTTTTAAAAAGTATCAAAATTGATCTCTGATTGCTAAATTTTTGTTTGATCTCTAAACTTCAAAAACTGTACAATTCCACACAGAAAACTCTTATAATTCATCAATAAACTCAAATTTCTAGAATTTCCTATAAAATTATAAAATACAAGCCAAAAGTGAGATATTATCTGATATTTTTTTTTTAAATTAGACTCAATTAACAATAAAATTAGCACTAAAAATATACTAAAAATAAAGAACTATCACATATATATGCATAGATAGACATACATAAAAATTTAATTCAAAAACTTACAATTACCTCATCTTTCAAATTTTTTCTAACTTACGTATCAACATTATAATTACTTTTCAAGTTTAAATTAAAAACTTCCCAAAATCACTATTTAAGGGCCTATTTGGTTTACCTATTACTAGTTGTTAGTTGTTGATTGATAAAATTATCATTATTATTATTATTATTTATAAAAATAATTATTAATATAGACTTAAATTTTAAAAATTAAATAAATATATTTCATAAAACAAATAATATATTACCATTTATGAAGTCTTTTCAGGAAATTTATAAATTAAAATTTTTAATAATACTTACGTTAAATATTAATAATGAGTATAATAACAATTCCATTAAAAAAGTTAAATAATAATGAGTAATGGTAAAATAAATTAAATAATCAATAAATAAGTAATTTATTATTATTAAATAAAAATAATATTAAAACAAAACACTATATTAAAGTTAATGTAAAAAATCAAGAATATGTTCATATTTTATTTATAAAAATAAAATATGTTCATGAAAAAGTAACACAAATAATTCTTTTTGAACTAAAGATATTGGATAGCCTATTAGTTATTAGTTTCTATTTAGAAATTAACTATTGTATTAATCAGATACACTACACTTTTTACAATTTGAAAAATAAAAAGGCACACACCAAAAAAAGAAAAAAAAATACTCTCTAAATCATTTTTATATATAACATCTCTTATTCAAATTTTTGAGTCAGGATCAATGGCCTTGAACACATTCCTTAAAATTGGCATTAAATTCCTCAACTTTAAAGAAGATGAGATAATACATCATATTGAAAGATTAAAAGGATTAAAAAAAAGCACTCAATTTTTTTTTTTAATTTTTCAATACAAAATAGATCATCAACCGTAATTCAAATAAGTACTCAATTTCATTATTATCGTTCAATTATCACCAATATTACTATTTTCATCTCCATTAACATTCAATTTGTCCTCAATTGAATTGTTTCTTTTCGTTCAATTATCACCAATATTACTATTTTCATCTCCATTAACATTCAATTTGTCCTCAATTGAATTGTTTCTTTTGCACAATTTTAATTTAATTTCTCTAAAATTCATTTTTTAAAATAAAGAGCTATAAAATTAAAAATAAAAAAATAAACATAATGTTTTCAATAAGGACAATTTTTTAGATAACCTTCAGTAAGTATATGAAATTTCCTTTTATTTATGATGCACTGATTTTCTAATTATTTTTTAAGAGATCATGTGCGTTTAATTTGAAAGAGTATTTAGTAAGTATTATCAATTATTTTGTAGTCTACTAGGCTAAAAACACCTACCCTCTACCAAGTCCCCATTACAACCAAAAGAAAGACTTTTTGCTTATATTTGAATTTAAATGGTGGAGATGTGATTTATTTTCAAACTTATGGTAGACTTTTAAGCTATTTGTTGGACAACAAAAATATGCACTAACCTTTAAACACTTGAAATAAGGGGTACGTTATGTGAAATTTGATAAATGAATTTATTCTTTTTGGGTTTGTGGATGGATAATCTTTGATTCATTTAATTTAGGGATAGTTATGATTGAATAAGTATGCTAGAACACAATTTTTGCAAGTTTGAGAATTGATGAATTTTTTGCATAGCTCAGTTAATTCGATTTGTTATAATGCCAATAAGGGGATGAAATGTGTTTATGAGTCAATTATGTTAGTTTTTATATGTTTTGTGCTTAATATTTTTCTTGTTTTGTTTTGAGTATTTTGTTCGTGTCTTTATTTTTCTTATTTTGTTTTGAGTATTTTGTTCATGTATTTTTTCGTTAGCTTAGTATTTTTGATTGGGGATAAGCAAAATGCTAAGTGTGAGGAAATTTGATAATTCTTTATTTTTAGTATATTTTTAGGGCTAATATTATTGTTAATTGAGTCTAATTTGAAAAAAATATCATATAATGTCTCACTTTTGGCTTGTATTTTGTAATTTTATAGGAAATCTTGAAAAATGAAGCTTATTGATGAATTATAAGAGTATTTTGGGTGGAATTGTATAATTTCTGAAGTTGAAGGATCAAACAAAAATTTGATAATCAGGGACCAGTTCTGACATTTTTCAGACAGAATTTGAGTTCAATCTTATGAAGGGTCCGTGCAAAAGATGAAGAGTTCATGTTTCACCGAGTCCTATTCAAAATAGGAGAGTTTATCATTTGTTTCTTTTTTCTAATTGGTGAAAGATTCCTAATTATTTTTATTTTGAAGAAGAATAAGAGATTGTAAATAAGGAATAAAGTTTTTGTTTTAAAATGTATAATATTTTGTGGGAAGCGTTTTTGTTTATTTTATTTTTCTAGAGAGAAATCTTTTGTTTTATTTTTATTTTTATTTTTTTTTGAGAAGAAGTTGTCCACAAGAGGAGAATTATTGGTCATCCATCAAGTTTGAAGATAATTAAATAATACAAGGGTTTTATCATGAAAACTTTTCTATTTTATTTTTTTTTTATTTTGATGTTGGCTAGTAATTCAATTATAAACAAAATTAGTTAGACACTTGGGTATGATGAACCCTAATATGAGTTTTGAAATGTGATTTTCTTTAGATAATACAATCTTTTCATTATTTATGGAATTCAATTGTGTTTACTCTTTATTTTTTTGAATTGATATATCCGGAATATTGATTTTTGTTTTAATTCTTTAAACTTAGATTGAGAAATCAAGTTATTAAATAGATTTAACACAATTGAAAGGAGTTTGATGAACCCCTAAAGATACGATAACAAAAATATTTCGGATTAGAGTCAAACCTAATAGTGAAATTCAATGGACTATAATGTAATTTTAGGAGTTTTAATTAGAAAGAGATTTCAATTAATCAACCTAGAATTAGATGTTAATGATCTTGAAAATGACTTTAACATACTCAAGGAATTTTCACAGTTCCATAAACATTGAATTAGATTGTATTGTCAGAAAAATAAATTTCTTAGTAAGTCTTCGGGGAATTCAATACTTAAGTATTAATTATCAAATTGATCACATTTTTCCCACTCTCTAGTTCATATTTTCATTATTTTAGTTTGTTGAATTATTTTTATTTTAATTTTTGATTAGTTAATTAATTCACTTAAAATTACCGATTAAATAATAGAGAAATAGTTAATATTAATACTTTTAGTTATTGAGGGATCAACACTCGATACTCTTATGTTATACTATACTCGATAGGTGCACTTCCCTATTCGATCTATAGGTGTTGATTTCGGACCGTATCAACATGTGTGTGTTATTTATGAAAATAAGTAATTATAATATTGAGATGTTGTTCCTCTCAAGGAATTATAATTTTTCCTAGTCATGCACCATACATTATATTGTAAAAAAAATTATATTCTTGCTGAAAAGTTATAACAAAAGATTTTTAAATAATTATATGTTTAACCTTTTTTATTTGTAGCACTATATAAAAAAATAATTATTTTTGAGAGAAAAATTAAACTAAAAATCAAATGCATTTTGTAAATCATCATTTTTTTCTTCACATAATTTTTTTATAAAATATATTTTTAAATTGTAACATATTAAAATAAGGTTTTTTTTATATATAAAATGGGTATCTTTAAAATTCATATACAAAATTTAGAATATTAGCCATTATATGACTTAAACGTTATTGTACCTTGAATTATTTTTATAACTTTGTTTCTTTATTATCATTTACAGAATGATATAATTGAGCATATGTTTTTTAATCTCATATATTACTTTTGCAAAATACATCATAAAAATATAAAATATGTGCAAAAAAAAAAAAAAACTATGCAAATGTTTAACTTGATTGTTTTACTTTGCAAAATACTTCATATAATTACTTAATTTGACCTCAAATTATAAAATATATGTCAAGAACAGATTTTTATATAAAATTATTTACTGTATCTTTAATTATTTATCTTTTATAATATATATATACTAAAATTTTATTATTTTTTAACTATCTAATTTATTCTATAATTTTATGTTTTGTTATGTACATTCCACTTTATTATTATAAAATAGTATACAATTTTTAATTTTTGTTAGCATCACTTGGTATCTTTTTGTAAAAATCAGATGGGCTATGTAATTCATCAATTTTCTTTTTCACTTTTGCTTTATAAAATACATCTTCATATTACATAATATGTGTTAAATATAATTTTTGTGTTGATCTACTCACTTTATAAAATACGTTGTGATATTACAATTTGTTAATACACAATTTTCATATAAAGTGATCATATTTTCGAAGTTCATTTCTTTGTTTTACAAAATATTCTATTCAATTACTTAATAATGGTATCGACTCTAATTATTTTATAATTTCATATAGTATTTTGCACATTTTCTTTATTATCAAATAATCTATACTTCTTTAATATTTTTATAATTTTTATTTTTTCTAGTAAAATAAAAAGAATTATATAATTAATCACTTTTCTCTTATCCATATTTAATTTTATGAAATATATGCTATTATTTTTTTTCAATAAATATATTATATTATTACAAAATATATGTTGGTATAATAAAATATTTGTCAAAACATGATTTTTATGTAAATTTTATTCACTCACTTTACAAAAGAATTTATAAAATTACTTAATAATTATAATAAATCTAATATATTTTGTAATTTCATATAATATTATGTACATTTCTTTTTATTATAAAATATTTTACACTTTTTTTAACTTTTTTGTAATTTGAATTTTTTTTAGTAAAAACAAGAAGGATTATGTAATTAATCATTATTCTCTTGTCATATTTAATTTTACAAAATATATAATGATATTAGAAAATATTTATTAAGACATAATTTTTATATAAACTGATTATATTTCAAAGTTCATTTACTTTATAAAATAATTTATTCAATTATTTAATAACTATAACACTCTAATTATTTTGTAATTCTATATAAGCAATAAAAGAAGGGAGAAATTAATTTTTCAAATTCACTTTTTATAATGTGTGTATATTTCTTAACATGCACTATATATTTTTTGTCTTTATTCACAAGAGATAACCGGTCATCACTCGTCTTTCTTTTTTAATATCTATGTGTCATTTCACGTCCCATTTCGCTTGAAATTATCTTAGCCAATGTTTTGAAAATTAAATCGACCCAAGACCAATAAAATCAATAATTAGCTCAATTTGATTCAGACCTATTTTTAATATTATTTTTATATTTTTAATTATTATAAATATATTTATATATTTTTTATTTTTTATTTTTATGACTGTTTTAATAATATTTTTTAATTTTTATTTATTATTAAACTAATTGTATTAGATCAATCGAATTAATTAAACTGCTCAAATCAAGAATTAAAGTGACCGGTTCACTAATTGATCTAGTTTTGAAAACATTGATGTTACCTGTCAAACTTTTTAAGAACAAAAGAGGAACAAGAAAATTACAACACTTGAGACTCAAAAAACCTCAGGACCTGAATCTACCATGTCCTCTGAACACCTGAGAACTGATTTCAGGTATCCACTCTCTCGGTAACCCTTTATTAAGATCTGATATACAGCTTCACTTGGCAGAATCCCAGACTTTGTCATATCAGCATGCAACATCATCACATCAATCATATGTTTGGTATTTAAATGTCCCTGCAAAATGACACCGCAAAACAATGGATCTGGCCTTAGATCATTGCATCTCATATCCCAGAAAAACTTGCTAGCTGTAAAAATTTGCCCCTCCTTGCACAAAGCTTGAATCAGGGATGTATAAATCACATCATTTGGAGAGAAAAAAAAACTACAATCCGTTTCATTTACTTGATTGCTAGCGAAGCTACATGAAGTCTTGTCTAAGAAAAACTCAATTGCATCAGATGTCCTTCCAGCTTTGCAAAGGCCATCAATCAAGCTACTGATGGTGAAAATGTTAGGGGTGACCCCAGCCTCCAGCATATGCTTATACAGCCGCAGGGCTTCTTTCAAATTACCAAGTTTACAATGTTCACCAATCAAAGCCGTGAAAGCAACCAGGTCAGGAAAAAGCCTTTTGACTACCATTTCTGAGTACAAACTCATGGCAGACTGCATGTTTGCCACCTTGCAATAACCATCAATTAGAGTACAGAAGGTTATGACATTTGGTTCTATATCCTTCTTTGTCATTTGAGAACGTACCTCCAAAGCCTTCTCCACATTTCCTTTTTACAGTATCCATCAATTAGCGAATTGTGTATCACAGAATTTGCACGAACCCCCTCTTTCTCCATTTTTTCCAGTATAGCATCAGCTTATTCAACCGTACCTGAACTACAAACACTCTTAATAAGTGTGCTGTAAGCGACAACATGAGGCGAAATTTTGAAATTTTCCATCTCCAAAAGCAAAGCCTTTGCTTTGGAGAAGTTCCCTGCCTTAGAATGCCCACTAATTGGACTATCATACACAATAATATTTGGAGCAACCCCAAACTTAACCATATGAATAAAAAAGTTCCTTGCTGCCAATAATTCATCCACTTTGCAAAGTGCATCTATTAAGATGCCAAATGTCACAACATTTGGCAGCAACCCACCATTAAGCATATCTTTATACAACTCAAGGGCTTGTTTAACATTTGCTACCTTGCAATAGCCATCCATCAGAACATTATAAGTACACAAATTAGGAAAAACCCCATGTTCCTTCATTTGACTGAACACACTTTGTGCTTCTACCAATTTAGTCTCATTGCAAAGACCGCGAATTATAGTGTTGTAGATTACAAAAGTTGGTTTAAGCCCTTTCTCCACCATCTCATCAACCAAACTCCAAGCTCCGAAAACATCACCTTGGCGACAACAAGCATCAACTAGTACTCCCATAAGTGACAACACCAGGTACCAATCCACGCGAAATCATATCCTTATATAATTCCCTCATAGAATCGAAACTACCCTTCTTACCCAATCCGTTTAAGAGCGCAGGACAAGCTTCCACAGCAGGCAAGGCCCCAATATTTCGGTACACCCACAAGGCATCCTCAAGAAGGCCCATCTCAGAAAGTGAAATGACCAACACTCCAAACACATGCGGAGTACATTTAGAGCCTTGTTGCTGATAAAGGGCATTGAAAACCAAAGAAGTAACACGGTAGCGTTTGCGGGACTGGAGGAGGATTTGGATAAGGTCTATTGTGAAGCACCTGGCGGTGGAATATATTTTGGCGCTTATTAAGACGTGGATTACAGCAGAATATAAGCAAAGGTTCTTTGTTGGGTTTTTGGGGTTTTGTTCTACAACGGAAGAGAAGTATTGAAGAGTTTCTTCAGGCGTTCTGGAGTCGAGAATGATGGTTGTATGATCAGATGAAGATGATAAAGATAATGATGTGAAAAAGGCATGAACTTTAATATTGGAATTAGTTGAAGTAAGCCTGTGTTTTGGCGCCAATAGCTTTAACATTGTTCAAATCACAAGTCAGGATTGGATGCGTAGAAAAAATGATATGTTCTTTGAGATGCATTAAGAACATATGCTCTCCTTTTTTTTTTTTTTTTTGGAAGAAGAAGAATGTATGCTCTCTTCAGTCTTCGCTCCACGCTCTCCATCCTCAAGTGTCTACTAATCTATCTTTCTTTTCAATTGTAGAAATTAAAATTTTTTGAATTTATTTATTAATTAATTTAATTTATAAATTTTAAAGTTTGAATAAATTTATAGATTTTGAATTAAAAATTGGATTGATTAATGATTGGATTTTAATTTTGATATTATAATATTAAATTTATTTCAAAACAAATTAATTTTAAATTTGAATAAATATAAAATTGAATCGATTTGTGATCTTAAATTCACCTTCATTGATTCGAGTTTTATTAAAAAATAAATTTATTAATAGTTAGATTTTTGTTAAAAAAATACCAATTATGAAGCATACAGAAGGGAATTAAATTTGCAACGCTAAGAATCCGAAATAATACGTAGCCAACAGATCAAATCCGGGCCAGATTTAGGTCATACTATAATCTGCCACCACTAGCCGAGAGATGTGATAATTTTTCTTTTTTATAGAATATGTAAAATATAGTGTTTTTTTCTGAAAAATATAAAATTTGTGTTAAGTTAATATCACGGTTGCACTTTAAACAGAGTCAGTCCCCATTTGATTTCATTTACTTTTTAGTATTTAATAATTGAACATTTTAAACATTAAAAAAACATTAGATAAAATGTCACTAATCAATATTTTAATTTAAAAATTAATATTTAATATTTTAAAAATATAACTGAAAACTAATTTTTTTTAATGTTTAAATATGAAAATTGGCATTTGAATTTTTTTCATATTAACTTTCTATTTATTATTATATAAATTAATATTTCATATAAATTAATTAAAATATAAAAATAATTTTTTATTTTATAATTTAAACATATATTTAAACACTAAATTATTAAATATTTTATATTTTTTAATCGTTTATAACCATATGGTGACCATTAACTACAAATTGTTACTGTTAATCGCTCATTGTTAATGATTAAGCCAAACATACCTTTAGGAGCTACAGAAATTAAATTAAAATATTAAAATAATTATTTTTTCATTTTATAATATAATTACTAAATTATCAAATATTTTATATTTATTGATCGCTCATAATTAAATATTGATTGCTGATTGCTAATCGCTCACCACTAATTGTTATAGCCAAACCAAACATACTCTTAGTAACTAATAAACTATTTAATAGTTTTAGTTCAAAAAATTATATATTTTTATTATTTTTATCAATATATTTTACTTTTATAAATAAAAAATATCATTAATTTTTTATATTAACTTTATTATAGCAC
>CATIWR010142084.1:0-17339 GCA_949677035.1 Omphalea diandra
ATAAGAAAATGCAAGAAAATTATACCAGATGTTCTTTTCTTATGTTTTTTAATTGGATAGAATATGAATCCTTAGATTTGCTTCGAAATAAAGTCATACAAAGTTCAATTTTCTCAATGAATTGGACACTTACAACACATAACAGAACCCCCGCAAAAGTTATATTCCTAACAAGAGCAAACACGAAAAGCATTGGCGAGCTAGATTCAAATTCCATCAACCATAACTAGTTATCCACGGTCACTGCAGCACCTTGCTCTGGCTGGCTGGCAGGACGGACGCTCCAATTGATTCCTTTCCTACTATGTTACCACATTCTGCATTTTCACATGATGGTCAACAGTTACTCAGCAAATTCGAAATCAGAATCTTATTTCAAACTCATCAACCACACAAAGCTCACGTCTAAGTCATTCAGCCAAAATTGCATTCACTAAAAAAAAAATATCTTTGAACCATATAGAAATAGTGACTTTATGAACTTAAAAGGGCCTTGGTTATTCATAGTTTAATGCAAATAAAGACAGTTCAGAAGTTTACCTCATGACAAACAACCAAAGGTTCAAAGAGAAATAGAAGTAATTACATAATAGTATTAACATGCGACATGTTTTGTTGAAACAGGAAGCTTAACATGAATCTGCACATCCTTGATTAGCATAGCAATCAATCAAAATATAGCTAAAGATAACACTTCAACACTTGAACTATGAACTGAAAAGTGTGGGGTTTATGAGCTATATATAATAGGCCACATGCTCCTGACATATTAGAATAAATAGTAACAGTGACACTAAACAAAGTTTTGTCACTTCTATCATCCATGCTTAACTGACTAGAATTTATATCATGACAAATATGGTTAATGGTTATAAAACATTGAGCATCTGTCTCCAGCCTTTTGTTTGGCCAGAGAACTGATCGTGGAGGAATTCTGAATGGAGGAGCCAGAAGCCAAAATTTCATAAAGGAATCAAGGCCCGAGACCGATCCTACTATCATGTCTCTTTATGGGTTTTAAAAAAAAAAAAAAAAACCATAAAGTAAATAAGAACTACATCCACTTGCTGAAAGTGTCGTGTTGAGCTGAATGTCTAATCCACAATCAAAATATCTAGCACCTTTGGTATGAAAAGCAACGGTTCAAATAGTGAGAGACAATTTTGGGAACTCGGGATATGTAAGACTGGCTAAGCACATTGCTATACTTTAGGGTAGCATAGATTTCTGGGGACAGAAAACAAATATCCACAGGTTTCAGTCAAGGAAGAATGATCTAAGTTTACAGTTAAAAAAAAATGATTACATTCTTTTGAGAGAACCAATCCTCCATTTAGATGATGATAATCATAATTAAAAATTCAGTTACATATAAGATGATCACAGTATGCCTAACTACGCAAACCAATGAAAGAGTAAGAAAGAAAGAACGAAAGAAATATGGAAGTTGCACTAAATTTAAACCAAATAAACCCTCTCTATCATAAGCTTATTTCCAACAAAATATGGACGTTGTGCCCAATGTCCTTCGTCTTCTTCCAGACTAAACCTGGCTATATCCAGTGTACCAACAACACCATCCACCTCTATGCAATTGCGATTCATCAGCCCTGGTTTAGAAAGGAAGAAGATAAAACAAGAACTATTGATGGAGAGTTGGGATCAATCCATCATAAGGTAAAAAGGACACTGACCCATCAGATAACCATACACTGCATCGTGGAATCTATAACTTTTCATGACTTTTCAATGGTTGCAGTCGTGATTTTTAATGGCCTTGTTCTTTCCTGCTCACCACTGCGTCTCCAGAAAGCCCTTTTCCACCAAACTTCAAATCCTCTTTGTATATTTGGACAGTCTTCACCAGAGTTGAGGAATCTATTAAACCAAGCCAGTAAAATGTCCTGCTGCCAAGCAAGAGGCAGAGTTAAAATTGTGTTACTAAGACCATCCTCAATTAAATGTCGATCTAGACCTTTTGATGCTCTTCTCATCCACCCAAAATCATCATAAAATGGAACCAACCATGTCTGTAAAAGCAAGCATCTCAGCTCCTTTGAAGCCAACAGCTGCCCCTTTCCAATACCAACAAACAGCCTTGCTGTAACTCTGCTAACCTCATACCTATGAACAGCAGGAACTTTAGAATGTGCATCAGACAATTCAGATTGAGATGCCCATGTTTTCAGAAAATCTTCAGCAATCTGTCGATCAATCAAAATATCCAAAATCCAATGCAAATTATCTGCTTGCCGTGCAATCTGTCTGACATCCTGCAAATCCCCTGCTGCAGCCTGGAGAAATTGGTTACAAAGCAATTGCAAGCACTCATCACAAGCTGAGTACAAGGATTCTTTTTGGAGATCATTCTGAGAAGAATTCTCACGAAGCATCTTTGACACCAACCCTTTCATCTCACGCCTAGCTTTCTCGTCTTTCCCCTCAAGAACTACATGCAAAAGCTTGAGAAGAACTTCATCATTATCACTGTTCTCTTCCATTCCATTACTGACTTCAACTGAAACCCTCTTAAGAACTTCTCCTGCTCCAACTCCTTCAAGACGGAGCTCCGACAACAATGAAGCCACCTTCTCTTCTTCGTCCTCAGTCCATGGAGCAGCTTCTAAGTACTCCAAACAAGACAAAACCCCAGCGTCAAACCCAATTGCCGCAGAGACCTAATAAAATAACCAACTCAATTCAGCACCTTAAAACCTTACCACCATTTATAGTTGCTGAGATTATATTCAACAACAAAATTATAAAAACAAAGCAAAACTTAATTATAATGCAATGGTTCTTCTATATACCTGAAAATTCAACTAAACTAGACCAATCACAAATGGTTGTACACGTATAATTCACAGTTCAAGTTCATCGAAAAAAAAAAAAAGGATCAAGTTGTGCATTTTACTTCCTGTGCCTACATTTCTTCAAACAACAGCCAAGCCAAGCACATAGCTTTCAACATTAGTTTTCCTGTCTATTTCCAAGGTCTCTCATCACTAACCAAACAAGCCACTAAATATTCAAAAAACAAAAAGCAAAAAACTTTCAAGTCCCCCACCTAAGTTTTACAGTTCCTAAGCACCAAAACAAAAACTAATTTTTACGAGCACAATACAAATCGTACCTTTAAAATTCCAAGCACCTTACTCACATCCTCCTTCATAAGCTTCCTCTTGAGATCCTTGCAATACATCAACCTTAAAGTCTCAATATACACTTCAACATCATCACAATCAGCAATCTCCACGACCGCCGGCGGCCGCTGCTGCCTCGCCCACCGGTCCGACAACTTGACCGCGAAAAACCTGCTGTGAGCAAGAAGAATCTGCCTGTGCACACTGATAGACACACTAATCCCATCCTTAGAACTCAATGTAAGCTTCACATCGCTCGTTGAGGAGTCATTGAACTGGTTCCCGGGGCTACGGTTGCCCAAGATATCAGCTATCCGCTGCATTATAATCGCCTGCTTATCTTGAACTGACATTTGGGTATTCTGCAGACCTCGAACGGAAACGTTTTGATTAGTCATCTGGATCTGGTTTCTGGGTAGTTGTTGCTGCATTTCGGGCTCGCTCGCCATCATCTCGAAAAGGGTCGGGCTGGATCGGGGCTTATCGGGCGGGGGCGACATGGGGTTAAGAAGACCCGCAGTGAGTGCGGAGTTGAATTTGGTGAAACTCGACGGGAAAGAAGACAGGTCGTGAGGCGAGTGGTGACCCCCGCCGTTGGCTACGGTGGTTATTGTGCTGGTGAAATCCATGACCGGCGATAGACTTCCAGGAGAGAAGTGGATCTTGAACGTGGACGGAGAATCAAGAACTGGGTCGGATTCCTTTAGTGTTGAACGGCGGGGCGGAGGAGATGGTGGCAGCGGAGGTGGGGAAGGGACAGGTTTAGAAGCAGGGCAACACCAGGAATTCTGAGGGGAGACAATGGTGGGCGGGTCAAGTTTTCGGCCTTGGGTATGGGCAAAGTGCGAGCCAGCAGCGGCTTCAGGCGTATTATTATTGTGATTAGCGGTGGCGTTAGCGGTGGACGAAATGGTTGTTTCACGGCACTTGCGGCGTTTGGGCTTGGTGGGCTGAGTTTTGGTTTTAAGATGAGCTTTAGTCGTTGTAGGACTAATAGTAGCGGTAGTAGTAGATGTTGCCATGAATTTTAATTGTGTTTGTGTGTGCGCGGTGTTGTCATTTAGTTGATGGCAATTGCGAAATGGGATTTTTGTTTGGATTGGGATGTGAATTAAAAATGGCGATGGACACGAGACAGAATACAGCAAGGAGTGACTGAAGCAGCAATAAATGAGAACATGGGCATAGGATGGAATTGGCTTGTTTTGGTTTATTCTCTCTGAGAGGTTTGGGTTTCTTCTTCTTCTCCTCCTCGTGGATTTTGTTTGGATGCGATGCGTTTGTGTTTCTTTCTTCTTTCTTTGATTTGAGTTGGCCAGTGGTGGGGAAGATTGGAAAATGTCGACAGATAATGAAGAGCGGCCCACTCTGATGTTTATTTTCTTTCCTTTCTACTGCGGATATTGTGCAGCTCATATTTTTCATGTCTTTTTCTAGTGCTTTGTTCATTTTTTTTCTTGATTTGGCGGGAGAGACTTTTTTTTTTTTTTTTTGCCAGTTGGTATTTTGTTTTTCTTTTTGTGTGTTTTTTCTCGGGAGTTTGGTGGAGCACTCCTATACTTACGAAAATATTTTTTTGTATTAAATATATCATTTTAAATTATGCATCAAGTTAATTTTTGTTAAAAATATTATTTATAAATATTTATTATCATATTTATCATTTTTCACGTTAAATGCTGATTTATTATTTTCAATTATTTAATTTTATTTTTTAAATTCTTGTGTATATTACATTAGCGAATTTTTTATTACTTAAGAATGCTAACAACCATGTTTTATCTTGTGATGAATTTTGTTTTTATGAAAATATAAATAATAGATTTTTTCATATATGATATATGATTTCATAATAATTTTAAAGTTAATTGACAAAAAATCATAAAGTATAGCTTGATTGATTAAAACCTTATCACTTAAAATAATGAGTAATTTTTTTTAATTATATGTTATGATATATAAAAATTTATTTAATTATGACATAAATTTCTTTTATAAAATTTAAGATTAGTTATTTTAATTATAATTTATTTATTTTAATTTTAATTTCTCTCATCAATTATTATATCTCTAACAATCAAATATGTAAATTTATTATAATAAATAAATATTTTATTTTATCTATCATTTTAATTGACATAACTCTCATTTTGTCATTGATAAGAAAAATATTTTTTAAAGAATATATTTTATAGTATTTGAAATATAGTATAAAAATATTAGTTTTCTTTTAATCTATACAGTTATAATAACTTTTAAGCCACACACTTTATATTTAAATTATTTATCATTTAATATAAGAAAAAATATATTAAAAATAAAAAATTTATAGATTCTATTGATTATCGGCGTCCACAATTGAAGGTGATTAATGATCGATGTTGACAATTAAGAATAATTGATGATAATAAAAAATGTGTTAATATGATTTTGTTTTTTATTTAAAAATTTATTTTTTATTACCGTATTAATAAGTTTGATGAAATAGTGAAAAATACATTTATTCTTTAATTTTGGAAAAGCTAATGACTAAAAAAATTAGTTATAAGTAATAATATGTTTTAAAAATAAACATTAATTTAGGGAAGTTGGGCCTCTTTGTTGTCCTCTTGCTCGTTGGAGAATTCTACGCATCTTGCACATGAATTGTATACGTTCTTAATATTGAACTTTTGTAATAAGATATAGTATACCAAACGATAATAGTGTTTGAAAAATTTATTAATAGACTAGTAGCATATAACATTCGACTGACAAAAAATAGTTACATCTTTAATATTCGATCAGTCAAATGCGATTATGTAGTACATAAAGATAAATCTAATAAATATTAGTTTTGACATAACTATGAAGGATGTAAAATAAGGAAAAATATAAATAGTTATCTTCTCAACAACCAGTATACATTTTATTAGGATTTTTCTATTATTTACTCTTATTTTTCAAGTTCTAGAGGACAAAATTTCCTAAATTTAGGTTTGTTCACCATTTAACAGAGTCTTTACTCTATTCAGCAATCAAGGCACCATCATTAATTAATCATAAATTTTGTTCATATTAATATCATTAAATAAATTTTAAATTTTATTAAATTGGTATAAATTTTGTATTAAATGATGTAAAAGACATTTTCATAATTATAAAGTTATAAAAATTTAGGTAAGATAAATCAAAATAATTAAAAATTTTATGAAGAAAAGCACACACTAAAAAAGAAGAGTTTAATAGGTTAAATTCAATAAATTTAGGGATTATAAAATTATTTTTTATAAGAATATATCTAACAATCAATATTTATAATTAAAATAATAAAAAAATACTTCAATTCTAATTAAATTATATAATTATAATTTAAGATGAAATCAAATTTATTATAATAAAGGAGAAATAAAATTAAGTAAAATAATAAAAAAAAAACTTAATAAAGATAAAATAAAAATGATATAAGAGTCAGTGGGGGGGTTCTGTCCAGTCCTGATCGTATGCGTCTTTATCCTAAAAATTGTATCGTAAGATTGGGAATCATGTGGCGTCTCTAATTTTGGTGATTGGGTTGAAAGTGGAATCTAAAATAATAATAGCATGGAGATGTGGCCATTTGCCAATTTATCATATTCATACAAATAGACAATTAGTCTTTAGCTGTGGGCCCCGCATTTGTGTGTTGCTGGTGAAATCCGACAATGTGAAATGTGGAAAGGCAGGAAAATGATTGCTACACATTCATTCTACATGGTAATTCTCATCCATAATTATCGCTAAAATCGTCTCCTTCAATTCCAGCAACTACACTGTTCGTTCTTGTATTCGATATTCATTCCTCAAATATGAACGTCGTGACAATTTCAGATGTGAATAAGCTTCCACTATCCTTGGACATGGCATAACTGGCTACCATTACCAACTCAATTAGTCACCCAAAAGTTGTTAATTTATTCAACACCCTTCTCTCTCTCTCTTTTTAAAGAATTATTCCATTCCCTTGAATTAAGAATATTGGATTTAATTGTAATCGCTTTCTCCAATATTAAAAAAAAAAAATGCTTTAATCCAATACTTTTTGTTAAAAAAAAAAAAAGCGAAAAATGTTAAATAAAGTGAATATGGATCAAACAGGCTACCTTCAGATCTTCAGTCTGACACTCCTCCAACTGAGCCATCCCCACATGTGGACTCCCTTAATGCAATGTGATTGCGGGTCACACCTGATGAAAATTCCCTGACCAATGGGCCCTGTCTACGACATTTATAATCCATGGATATTAGTCAAATCATGTAATTGTTAGAAATCAACTGATTCACCATTTGGGCTCGGCCCTAAAAGCTATGTTGAAAGAAATAATAACTCAATAATAAAAAGGCTTTGAGCTAGCTAGGAACTAACAGATCACCCAGTGTTTTTATTTTTTTCGGTTCACCCATTATATTGTCAAACTTTGGATCGGCCTCATCATAGTCCAACTACTAGTAGTACACTTCCAATATTGCATCTTTGGGCTGCTTGAAATTTCTATTCTTGAATTATTAGAAGCAATTACTTGGAACATATGAACATGATGGCAGCTTTGAGTTTTCATATTATTACTAGTTGGGAACTCTACTAGTATATAAATCGTTTTTTTTCCCCTTTTTTTAACATGAAAACAGCTTGCGGAATTTTCTTCTAATAAAAAGAGTAATACGTTTAGCTTTGTATTTCTATTAGTAAGAGTTTTAGTTGAGTTTGTTATTTTGGGAGCAACTCAAACTCAAGATAGTATGGTTTTATTCTATTGGTTTCTGAGAGTCTGAGTGAACACTGCACACTACACAATGCACAGTTCTTATCTTTAAATGAGAATGAAAATTAATGAAACAATAATCCTCAAATTGTATTGAGAGAGCTACTGTTTATATGCAACCTAAGCTACAGCTGAGGAAAGCTTAAGCTAGCAACTAATTAACCATTATAATTTTTTCTTTTCATCATGCAGTAAAAGGATATATTCTTCTATGAGTCAATCTAAGTGAAATTTAATTTATACTGAGTCCAATAAATCCATAATATATTACATTCTCATAATTTTCAATATATTCAAATAAAAAAATAATAAGAGATGAACACATTTTTTTCGACTTAATTTAGTCAATTACTTAATGAACTAATTCTTTTTATTACTTATTTACAACTTCTTAATTGAATCATAAAAATTAGGAAACGTGACTAAGAAAATTTATTTATTTTCATTTGTTTGAGTTAATTATTGAAGTTAATCAGTAAGAAATTTAATTTCTTTGAGTAAAATCGATCAATATGAGAGTGTATTATCATCGAAGAACAAAACTTGACCTCATGTCCATCTAGATATGTCAATCATTTGATCTAGAAATATATAATACTCAAGCAAATGTCACAAATTTGTGATCACTTAAAATTGAATCAAATGTGCAAACTTTATTGATTTTAGTTGAAAATCAATCAAGTATCAATTGAGAAAATTTAAGGATTTAAAAATTAAATTAAATCATCATATTTTTCCAAAACTGAAATAATGCATATGGGTCGTTTCAAATAATAATAATAATGCATATGGGTTAGATAAGCATGAAGTCAGCTTCAGAAAGTTTTGTCTCACATTTGTAACTGTAAGTAACATAACATGAGCAAATTGTAGGAAAGAGTTGTGTAACAACTCAGCAACACGAGTATATTAATGGTGGGTTATGTATAACGTATATATATATATATATATATATAGAGAGAGAGAGAGAGAGAGAGAGAGAGAGAGAGAGAGAGCAAGACTCACATGCAATAATTTTGTAGAGGGTGAAGAAGAAGGGTGAAGGGGTGGAGTTGGGTACTTGGGTTCTTCTGATACAAACAAAAACGCAACAGCAGACATCGCACATGCTATAGTATATATTGTTAGTTTCGACTCTGGAAATTTCCCATTCATAATTTTGGCCCTTTTCTCTTTTGTGGGGTCTTATTTCCCAACCAACCACAATGCCCTACTCTTGCTTAAGACCATACTAGACTACTAGTAAACAAAGGTATTATTATCATTTATCAATCAACAAGCTTTGTGCCTAGTGTAAACCAAAAAAGGAAAATCTGTGCAGCACAAAGCTTTTTTGTGCTTATTAAGTAATGTGGTTATTATATAATAGCACAGACTCTGCTATTATATAATAACCACATTAATTATTACTATTTTTCTATAATTATACATCACTCATGGCCTATATGAAAATTTTTATAAATTTTAGTTGATATATTGTATATCGATCATATAAATGGCATAACTAAAGGATGCATTCATATCTCAAGAAAAGGGGTGGAGGCTATAAAACACCTAAAAAAACTAAAGATAAATGTAGGCAATGACAACCCATAAGAGAAAAAAATCCAAATCAGAAACTGCTGAAAAAAAATACAAAAACTACTAGTCTGCTTCAATTAAAAGTACAGACACAGTACTGTGTTATCATAAAAAAAAGAAAAAGATACAGGGAGATAAAGATACCAGTAGTAGTATTATTATTATTAACAAATTAATTATTCCACATTAATTTAAATGATTTATACATAGGCCCCTTCCCCATTAATTATTCCTGGTTGTATCACAAATTTTTGTCAGGCTTTTGCTTAAAGCAAAGCATATTAGTACAAAAGACAAGTCTGGAAGCCAACTCTTGTGTCTCAAAGCACTAGGGGGAGACACACACTAAACACTTTTGCTTCAGTTGTTATTACCTGTCATTACCTGGCTGTAATTTCTCTTTAATTATTCTCTTTTGCAGCTACTATCTCTGTAACTCCAGTAATTAATTCAATACTTGATCAACTTGTTATAAAGGGAATTATAAGTTAGCTCCTCTACTTGCATTTCTGTTTTTGCCAACCTGTTCCCTCCTGCTGCATTGCGATGCTTTTCATTTCATCTTTTTTTTCTGCCATCTTGCTCTAATTAACTCCTTCTCATTCCCTTCATTTTTTTTATTGATTGCACAAAGGATTAAATAATTTCAATTATAGGGGGAAAAAAAAGACTACACATGATTAAATTACTCTTTATTATTATTCGTATATATTTTATCATAAGCGTTTGAATTACATTTCAAAATTGCAATTTATTCTCATAGAAGAAAAACCCAACCACATATAACAGTTTTGACTTGTCATTTTCATTAACATACTTCAATTTCGATTGCAATTTACTTCGTACAAATTTATATTCTTACTAGATTTGAATTTCTAACATTTTATACTACGAGATAGACACTTTTTAATCATTAAAAATCATATTGACATTAATGATAATTTTTTTGATGCATAAAAAATAAGTAACAAAAAATAATTTTTATATGGTTGTATAAGTTTGTGACTTCTTTTGCATATATGATAGTTGGTATTGGAAGATTAGGGTAGGCATGATTTTATATGTAAAAACATAAAGAATGATTAGTCATTCAATTTCCCAGAAAAGGGAAAAGGACATGAGAGGGATTAAAAGGCACATGGTCCAAGTCAGTCTATATGAACAACATGCTTTCACATGTCAATTTAAGCACGACCCATATCACCATTTTGCACCAGCTTTACATTACAAGTTGCTGTTAATTGTCCCATTACTTGTAATTA
This sequence comes from Omphalea diandra, assembly GCA_949677035.1. Lineage (NCBI taxonomy): Eukaryota > Viridiplantae > Streptophyta > Magnoliopsida > Malpighiales > Euphorbiaceae > Omphalea > Omphalea diandra. Next base: position 10,768 of record CATIWR010142084.1, read on the forward strand.
TTTATTTTTTTACTTTGTTATATTATATATTGTAATCTTTGCTATCAATTTGTTTTGGAAGCAAAGACAATTTCTGACAAGCATAGTTGGATAGGATTATGATTCTTAGACCATATGGCAAACATTTTCTGATATATAATTTTTGAATTAATTGCAAACAGATAGTGCTGATTTTTATAATAAAAAGAAATTAAGAAAATAATTAATCGCCCCAAATGATCAAGTTACATTCATTTTTAGGTTTAAAGTAATTTGACGTGCACTTTCGGTTATGTGGGGGGTGATGAATGTTGGATTTAGCTGGGCTACCTGTTAATCTCATCTTAATAGGGCCAAATGCCACCAAAGCTCAAGCCAAATTTGCATTCCTTTGCCTTGCCTAATTTTAATTTTGTTTATCTCTAATGAAGTTAAACTAATCAAACAACCATAAAGGAATTGCTAAGCTACACCAAAAGAACACACCAAATCCAAAATTTTAAGTGATTAAGAGAATGTATTTTTTTCCTCAATTTTTTAAAAAATTTTGATTAACATCTAAAGAGATTAATTCTCTAAATATATGAAACTAATATGACGAATTTGCTCTTAAGATTGCTGGAAAATAAAATTAATCTCAATTGGGAATACACTTACCATATAAAAACGTGTAGATAGGGTTTGTAGACAAAAATCTTAATATTACCAAGCCCTAATAATATAATAATTGTGTTATTATACAAGCAAAAATAAAATAGAAGTATATGACGTACGTTAAAAATATATAATAAAGAAAATGATTGAGATTCTGATGGGCATGTAAATACAGACAAGCAAAGGGACAACAGTGGTGGTGACTACCTAAGAGCTTCTACCCCAACGGTCTGGGTTTGGGTGTGGTGGCATATATGGAGTAGAGGGTTGGGGCCTGAGGGGTCGTGGCGTTATTGGACACATGTGTCAGACGCAAGCACAAAGTGGTGGTGCACGGTGGGGATGAGCCCAAACCGACAAAAGGCCATGCCTTCACCCATCTTGACTATCGGAATTCCCCCACCTTGACCCGATAAATACTAGTCTGTCTCCCATCACCATGCACATTGGTCACCAACGCCACTCTCTTTTTCTCTCAAACTATAATAGCTTAGCTAAGTTAAAGATTATTAATTTTGCTACATAAAGATAACTAATTATTGTAGACATGCATGAAATGCGCCTCTCAAATTAAAGAGAAAAGTACTTTTGAAACTTCTTGTACTCTTTTATAAGAGAAAAGTACAAGAAAATTTAAGAAATGTAAATAAATTATATTGAGAATCTTAATTATTTTTACTCACTTAGCGAGTGTAATAAACTTTAAAAAAAATGTAAATAGCTGAAACCGTATCTAATACAACACACTTAGATAATATTTAATAGAATGTAATGTAATATAATTAAAATAAATTTTAGTTTAATAATTCATTAGATTTGTATTTAATTACATTTTATTACATATTATCAAATATTATCTTAATACTAAATATATGAGATATTCTTTAGAGGTTCTTGAATTTGAATCTTATTAATAGATTTCAGAGAATTTATAAGAGGAAGTGAGCTATTTTTGCTGTGTAGCTCAATTAATAAGTTTTTTTTAAAAAATATAATCATCTCTTAAACAACAAAGTTGAAATCTTTTATTTTTTTTCTTTTCTTCATTATGTAGTGTCATCGTCAACCATCATCAGCTATTTTTTAGGTTGACGATGACTGTTTTGTTATTTATTTTATTTTCATCATCTTTTAATATTTTATTAAAATATTTTAAATTTAGTTAAATTTATTGATTTATATCTCAAATTTATTTAATCAGTGTCTTTTTAGATATGGATTTGTTAATATTTATGTCTTATATTGTTTTTTATGAGAGTAATCAAGTTTTTAAATATAAATATATTCTTCCCTTATGAAAATTTTATTTTTTTTTCTATGGAAGTTTGTGTGTCTATATATATATATATATGGTTTACTAAAGTCATAGAGATCAAGTTTCAAACAATAAAGTTTAATATTTTTTAGATATTTAAACTATGGAGTCTATTGAAAAATATTCAAGTCGAACTATGATTTAAAATGATCATGTAATGGAGTGTTCCTATTAGATTTTAATTTGCACTTGTCCATCAATCCGAATAAAGAATGCTGAAGAAAGTTTTTATAGTTCAAGCAATCTATAGGTTTTTATATTTTTTGATTTGTTATTTATTATCTTGTATATTCATGAACCAATGTATTTTTTTTTTATTTTATGAATAAAAGATTCATATTACTCTGAAGGTCCTTAATCAGAGTCAAATTGACTAATAGAATTATTACTTATAAAATTATTAGATAAAGAATCTAACTTTCATAAATTGAATTGAAAATTCCAATGGAGATTAAAAAAATATATTTTCGAACTTGTTCAAAAAAAGTATCTAGCATCTATAAATATACAAATTGATTTAAAAATATCACTTGATGATGGCATGAAAGAATAGTAAAATTCATAAAATGCCTCCAATTTTTTTTAATCTAAAAATGCTGCATTCTTTTTTTTTTTTTTTAATAATTTCAGCTAATTTTATATGTGATGTATGCTTTAATTTGGAGGACAAGTTTTAGTTATATATACATATATGAACAAATATAAGTTATTAGATCTATATTCATTTAGACAATTAAAAATCTATACTATATTAATCTTAAAGTATAAAATAATTCAATTTTTATTCAAATTTATATAATTTTATGCATTATAAAAATTTACATTGAATTGTTATTAATGCATGAAATTTTAGTTTTCTGTATCATCGTAGATATACTTATTTTCCCATGTTGATTGCACAAATATTTGAGAAATTATTGAAAATATAATTATTACACAATTGATTTCCTTAAACAAATGATAGAAAAAATCATCTCCAAATCAAATTTAAAACCTAAATAGCTAATGCCAAAAATCTTGGGGGTCAATATTATTAAAATTATGTATATAAAAATTCCAAATATGATATAAAACATAAGGAAATATTTCTTGTACTTGGGCTTTGGTTACCGTTACACTATATATGGATGGAGTTAAATTGAAAAAAAAAAGAGGAAAAGAGAGAGAAATTATTATAAATTTTATTTGGAAGGTGGAGAAAGAAAAGGAGAGTGATTTATTTCCTTTCATTTTCCCTGTAGAAGATGAAATCTATAATACTCTAATTTAGGATATAAAAAAATTTTAACTCATGCCGGAGAATATAATTTTGTGTATTATCCTATTTTATCCCTGTTATATTAATAACAAATCAAATTTACCCATTTTTTTTAATATTAATTTTAATATCTAATACATAATTTCATATTTTTATTCCTTTTCTATTATTTTTTACATATTGAGATTAATTTTTTTTATTCCTACTGTGATATTTTTTATAAATCTTGAAAATTATTAAACATATCATTGTATATATTTGTTACACTTAGCTATTGATTTACATATTAACATATTGATATAAATAAAGTTAACTTTTTAATAAATTTTTTTATCGACATACTTAAATATGTGCCATACTCTTCTATTAATATTATATTTTTATTAAATAAAAACAATTAATTTTTAAAGGAAAAAAATAAAGTTCTTTTCTTCAAATACTCAAATAATTTTATTTGAATGATTTTTTTTATTTTTTATAATTATAATTTCCTTTCTATCCTTTACATTCAAACAAAATAAAAATATTTATTTTTGCTTTTTCTTTACTTATTAAATTTTAAATTACCAACAGAACAAAAGGAAAAATAATTTTTCCTCCATCTCCTCCTCTCCCTTCTCTTTAACCTGTGTTTAGGAATGAGAAAAATAAGAGAGAAAGTAAAATAAAAGAGGAAAATAATAAAGAAAATATATTTTTTCCTTTTTTAGGAAAGAAGAAAAATACAAGGGGAAGGAAAATAAATATTATTTTATCTCTTTTATTTTCTCTCCAAAAATGGATAGAAAGTATAGCAGATTAAAGAAATTTTTATAAAATTACAATTCTACACATAATTTTTTTGTTCTCTCTAATTTATTTTAGTAAGTAAATATTATTTATTTCAGTAAATAAAGAGTAAAATAAAAATATATATGAAATAATATTTTTCTTTTTTTATATTTTATTTTTCAAATAAGAAAAAATAAAATTATTTTTTCTTCTATCTTTTATCCAAATATGAAAAATAAAAATAAAGAAAAATAAATTTATTTTTCTTAATTTTCTTTCCTCTATATAAATAACTTTCCCACTCCTTCTAATCTATTTGCCATGCATAGCATTAATCACCATGAACCTCCATTTATGATGACAAAAGACTTTTGAGTATTGCAAAATAAAGAAAGAGAAATAAGACTTTCATATTTTGTTTTTCACTAGTGAAAGTAAAATTATTTTTTCATTCTCTTTTTTATCCAAATATGAAAAAAAAAATTATTTTTCTTCATTTTCTTTCCTCTGTAAATAACTTTCCCTCTCCTTCTAATCTATTTGCCAAGCATAGCGTTAATCACCATGTACCTCCATTTATGATGATGAAAGACTTTTGACCATTGCCACCACCATTTAGCCATCTACACTTTGAGAGATCAAATTATTGAGTTATAATGAAGAAAAAATCGCATATAATTTAAATTTTCAATTTATTTGTAGCTCTCTTTTCTATTGAAGACTGTGATCATCAAATTTTGAATTATAGTGAAGGGAAAAAAAAAAAAAGGCACATTTCATGTAATTTTTTTTTTTCACAAGAGGTCGATGTTAGAAATTTTTTATTATGTGGGCTAATATTAATTATGGGTTGATTTTAATTATTTATAAAATGGACTGAATAACATAGTTTATTGTTTGTGGAGTAAGCCCAATTAAAATGTGATCAATGAAGTTATGGACTTGTGACATCTTTTATGGGCCGATATGAAAGACGGTCAGTGTAGACCTATTTTAACATGGACCTGTGATGGGTGAGCCTGTTAAAATTATTATAAATAGGCTAAATCCCCTCTCCTGCCTTCATAACAGAAAACCTTAGTTGTTACGCCCATTGTAGCCGTCTCCGAGAAGGTCAAGGAGAGGAAGATCTAGCTTTCGTTTTTCAATCGTTTTGACAAATTTTCAAGTGGTTTATTTCAGCTTTTGGAATTATGGCTCAAAACAATTTGGGATTCAACGCGGAGACATGTACGCAATTTGTTTTCGTTCAGTTATTAAAATTTGGTGTTCTAAATTTGTGTACAATATCCTATATTAAATATATTACATATGGTATCAGAGCATGGTTGGGGTACATAATTTAGAACCTTAGGTGTTTTGTATTGTTAAGAAAAAAAAAATTTTAGCCGGAGGTAGGGTAAGCCACCATAGTCGATTGACCCTTTGATATATATTGAATTTGCCTCCACTATCACAGTCTCCTCCGTTAGTTCGGATGGTTGGGAGGCTATTAATCTATACGGGGTCACCAGGTCGATCTGTGTTAGCGAAAAAATTTTTCCTGGCAAGGTTATTATTGTTTAGAATTGTTATATATTTGTTTGCCCCACTGTAACAAGTTATTCCTTTGGCTTGGCCGGTTTGTGAGGCGCGTGGGGTGTGAGAGGTCAGGGGTTTGAACCCGCAAAAGCTAAATCTTTATGTTTCTGCCATGTTTTTTTTTTTTTTTCTCTTGACAACCAAAAATGGCATCGTTTTTGTGTGTGGCTGTCAATTGCCCACACCAGTTTCAACAGAAACCCAACAACACAGAAGAAGAAGAGGGGAAACCTCGACGCACCCGCACATTCGGTTCCCCATGTTGACAGTAAATTGCCCCTCGGGAGGTTTGAAGGTGGGGTTGCATGCTTCGACACCCCTTCCTTTTTGTTTCGGTTGTTGACATTGATGGCAAAATAACCGGTGTCGATGATTGAATTTTTTTTTCTTCTTTTTTGCTTGTTGTCATGGTTGTTTGTGTCTGGATTGTTGTTTTGGTTGAGGTTTGAATGTGTAGTGAAGGTGATGATAATGAGATCGGCGATGGGTGTGCCGGTTCGGTGGAAAAAAAAAAAAAGGGGAAGGAAAGAGGAGAAACGGAAGAAGAAGAAAAAAAAAAAAGGGAGAGGGATGAGCGCCGTGGGTTTCGAACCCACGACCGCATCCCATTCCTACACGCAGCTTAGCCCACCGAGCTAAGTGAAGTTTCTGTTACAATTTTATGTGGACTGATATTTATATTAATAACTTATATTCATGTGCATAATAATATTCTTTATTTTTGTTTTAATAATTATTAATACGTATGTATATATATTTATATGGTTCAAATATATATATAAATTAATTGTCAATTTATTATTTAGTGATATTAATTTTGTAATAAAATTAAATAAATAATAATTATTTATTTGTTTGTTTATTTTACACATAAATTTGAATATAATTATGTGCTTAAAAATTAAGGTATATTATTATTTGGTACCTTGTGTATTTTCGGAATATATATTTGTGTTCAGTATGTATTTTAATTGGACTATTATAAATATCTAATTAAAAATAATTTTATGGGTT